>CABFVX010001099.1:178020-188383 GCA_902151425.1 Timema shepardi
GGGGTTCAATCCTCGGTCCCGGCACAGATTTATCTGATTACCAAACCCTTCCTTCACCTCTGACAAGACATCTTGTGAATGCGGGGAATGCCAGGCCTCCACCGTGGTTCGGATTCCACGTTAAACTGTAGGTCCTTCATTTCATCTCACAATCACCCTACCATTACACATTAGCGTAAGTGCGTATAACCCGAACGGGTTAGTGAGACGCGGTGCTAATAATAATAATTTAAAATTCTTAATATTTCTTTGACAAAAATTGACTCAAACGTTACTTCTTCGTATGCCTTTTAAACAGGCCACCTTTACCTCTTAGACTCACCCAAAGTATTTGAAGCCCTGAGTCGTTTCCCTTCCGCCATTTTCTTCGATGTTTTCCGCACCGGGTACGGAGTGACAACTGAAACTTATACGATACGTTCCTAGTCTTTTATCAGCAGGATCGGATGTGAGATTACACTATTTGATGTACACTCCGTTTACCCTGAAAAGGTGATTGATTGATAATTCATCAACCTGAATGTGGGTCTGATGCCTTTCCCATCCATCCGGCATACACTCAACCCTTCGCCCGGTTACTGCCACCCGCATCATCTGGTAGAAAACACATGTACTAGGGAGTTCAAAAACTTTGGTAATCTCCCATCACAATCGACATGAGACCGATGGCTTTACTTACCGTCCGAAGGAAGTTGTGCTACGGATTTTTATCACTTAAGGGAATTCGTTGACCTCGGTTGGGTTTAAACCCACGAACATCAGGTCTAAAAGCGAGCACTTTACCCCAAGACCACCGATGTAGACACCCTTAAGAGTAGCTATCTTAAATTGATGGATCATATCATATGTGCTACACCCATAGTGGAATCATGTAAGGTAAGCCTGATACCTTTCAAGGGGAATGAAGCTTAGACTCCACTACCTTGACTAATTAACCTATGACGTAACTTATAAAATAGGGTCATAGTGTAGTTTGTCACGGTAAGACAAACTATCTCTCAGGGTAAACGAAGTGTACTGTGTGTTCCGACCAGTAAAGAACTCTTCTAGAACAAAGACACACTTGTTAATTTCCTACATCATGAATGCTTTTGTCAGATGTTTTTTGTGGTTAAGTGCTTGTCTCACAACCCTATGTTCGTGGGTTCAAGCCCCACCAGGGTCGACGAATTCGCCTTGAGTGATAAAAATTCTCAGCGCGACTTCCTTCGGAGGGGAAGTAAAGTCGTCTGTACCAAGTTGATTGTGGCATCTAAAATACTCTTGGAAGGCAGGCCTACTCCCCTATATGAACATACCTTTCCCGGAAAAATTGGTAGGCCTTTGCGATCTCACTCAAAGAAATTCTCTTGTGTTGATATATAATCAGTTAGTTTAGAAAGTGCACGTTAAATACCTCAAATAAATTTTAAAAAATTAAATGTTTTGTCAGAAGGACTTCTTATGAAAATTGGCCTGTATGAATGAGGATGTGACAGGGAAAAAGGGTGGGTGGGAGTAGGCTATGGGCGGTAGGATTTATTTCCACATTGATTAACATTTGTGACTTTCAATAAATGTCTGCAATATTAATCTTTTGCTAACTGTCAGTTACTACCTTTCCTACGGTAGAGGGTGACCTGACGATCTAGGGGTAAGGTGTCAGACTTCTGTGTTGAAGGTCCGGGGTTCAATCCTTGGTCCTGGCACAGATTTACCTGATTACCTAACCCTTCCTTCACCTCTGACAAGACATCTTGTGAATTTGAGGAATGCCAGGCCTCCACCGTGGTTCGGATCCCACGTTAAACTGTAGGTCCTCCAGTTCATCTCACTATAACCCTACCATTACACATTAGCGTAAGTGCGTATAACCCGAACGGGTAGTAAGACGCGGTGCCAATAATAATAATAATAATCCTAAGATAGATGGAATTTAAATTCCTTCTCGTCATTTAAGATCAAATACCCTTTTTCACAACCATAGAGAACAACCTCTGAAACATAGTCTTAGATTATAATAATTTAAATATAATATTATGATGATTTACTACTCAATAAAAGTATATCTTTGTTTTTTTATTTAATGTCTTGAAAATATGTATTTTTATTTTAATGAATACTCATATAATTTGACATTTCACAGGGCTCAGGGTCCCAGACTCCCCTAACCTCCCCTTCCCCCCCTTGGGGTTATGTTCCCGATTTCAAGATGTTTGGTTTCCGATGTTTGATCTTCTTCAATATTTTAGGGTTCTATATTTTACCATAACAGATTATACCAAGTACATTATGTACACTATCTCACTGATTGGATTATCATGTCGGCTCTATCTGGAATTTGTTGATACATCTTCATCTGGTGGAGTGCAGGATTATTTTCATAAGGTTCCTAGAAGCAGTCTCTGTTGTAAACTTTAGTATAACATGTGATAAAAAAAAATTGCCCTTCTCAATAATTGTTACTTCCCATTCTTCTATTAACGTGGGCACGGGATTTGTCTGACATAGCTCCTGGGTTTATTTAAAAAATATATAGTGATTATCTCCTCATCATCATCATCCAACTGTTTACAGCCTGTGGTCAGGTCGGTTTAATAAAATGCCTCCATCTTCCTCGATCCTTCCAACACTAATCTTCCTTTAATTGCTTCCATTCTTCTTCTATCACTTGCACACTTTCTGTTATCTGCTCCTAGCATCTCTTTCTTGGCCTCCCTTGCGGTATTTTTCCTACATGCTTCATTTCTATAATTTTCTTTAGCATCCTCTCTTTTTCCTTCCTCATTACATGACCACCATCTCAGCCTTGATTCCTCTACCGTCTCATGTACTCCAACATCCTCATTACATGCCCATATACCCTCTCAGCCTTGCTTCCTCTACTGTCTCATGTACTCCAACATCCTCATTACATGCCCATATACCCTTTCAGTCTTGCTGCCTCTACTGTCTCATGTACTCCAACATCCTCATTACATGCCCATATATCCTCTCAGCCCTGCTTCCTCTACTATCTCATGTACTCCAACATCCTCATTACATGCCCATACCATCTCAGCCTTGCTTCCTCTACTATCTCATGATACTCCAACATCCTCATTACATGAGCATACCATCTCAGCCTTGCTTCCTCTACCGTCTCATGTACTCCAACATCCTCATTACATGCCCATATACCCTCTCAGCCTTGCTTCCCCTACTATCTCATGTACTCCAAAATCCTCATTACATGACCATACCATCTCAGTCTTGCTTCCTCTAATGTCTCATGTACTCCAACATCCTCATTACATGAGCATACCATCTCAGCCTTGATTCCTCTACTGTCTCATATACTCCAACATCCTCATTACATGCCCATATCATCTCAGTCTTGCTTCCTTTACTACCTCATGTACTCCAACATCCTCATTACATGAGCATACCATCTCAGCCTTGCTTCCTCTACTGTCTCATGTACTCCAACATCCTCATTACATGCCCATATCATCTCAGTCTAGCTTCCTCTACTACCTCATGTACTCCAACATCCTCATTACATGTCCATACCATCTCAGTCTTGCTTCCTCTACTATCTCATGTACTCCAACATCCTCATTACATGTCCATACCATCTCAGTCTTGCTTCCTCTACTATCTCATGTACTCCAACATCCTCATTACATGTCCATACCATCTCAGTCTTGCTTCCTCTACTATCTCATGTACTCCAACATCCTCATTACATGTCCATACCATCTCAGTCTTGCTTCCTCTACTATCTCATGTACTCCAACATCCTCATTACATGTCCATACCATCTCAGTCTTGCTTCCTCTACTATCTCATGTACTCCAACATCCTCATTACATGTCCATACCATCTCAGTCTTGCTTCCTCTACTATCTCATGTACTCCAACATCCTCATTACATGTCCATACCATCTCAGTCTTGCTTCCTCTACTATCTCATGTACTCCAACATCCTCATTACATGTCCATACCATCTCAGTCTTGCTTCCTCTACTATCTCATGTACTCCAACATCCTCATTACATGTCCATACCATCTCAGTCTTGCTTCCTCTACTATCTCATGTACTCCAACATCCTAATTACATGCCCATACCTTCTCAGCCTTGCTTCCTCTACTAGCTCATCTACTCCAACATCCTCATTACATGAGCATACCATCTCAGTCTTGCTTCCTCTACTATCTCATGTACTCTCTGCACCGCCAATCTTTCTCTGATAGCTATCTAATTGACTAAAAACTTTCCTAATATTACACTACCATGCACGATAAACATATCTCCCCCAAACACAATCAGGTGGCAGAGAAAGTGACTGATGAAACTAATACAATCCAAACCATCGGTATGTACCGTACAAACTCACTTTCATTGAGTTGAGTACACCTCAGTGTTATGTAACACAATGTTATAGTTAAATAATTGTAGGTCCATTTTCCGTAGTTCTTATAAATTCTATTGACGTCTACAATACATATATTTATAGCACGATTTGTAATGTAAAACTTATAATTAGTTTTTGTTCTAGCCTAAAAATGCAACGGATCTTTTCGCTGCTATTGGTGCTTTTATTTCGAGGCACGCGCACATATATACTTATTATTATTATTATTATTATTATTATTATTATTATTATCATCCCCACGTCTTACTACCCATTTGGGTTATACGCACTTACGCTAACTTGTAATGTTAGGTTGATTGTGAGATGAAATTGAGGACCTACAGTGGGATCCGAACCACGACGGAGGCCTGGCATTCCACACATTCACAAGTTGTGATTAATACACGTCTTGTCAGAGGTGAAAGAAGGGTTTGGCAATCAGATAAATCATTGCCGGGATCAAGGATTGAGCTCCAGACCCCCAGAACAGAAGTCTGACACCTTACCCCCTAGATCGCCAAGTCACCCAGATTTACTTAACTGTGATTGGTGGTCCCGTATAAACTATTCCTTAAAAAGTTAAAAGTTGAGCCAACTTCTACGGAGTACAGAAACATTATTCAAGACTGTGGAAGGAGCAATCTTCTTCGATGGCCACATGGTTTAAGGCGTCACTCTCACAAAATACTAGACTGCCGGTGATGGGGAGATCGGGGTTCGAATCCAGGTTGGGTGTACTGGCAGAGGTTTCTCCTAAATGGTTTTCCACTCCTCCTCCTACTGCGGTTACATTTATTCTAAAATTGAACCTTCTTCATCCCTAGTTCATTAGCGTAGTTAGTACCTAAGTTTTAAAATTGAATAGGTAATAAATAATACGCTGTGCTGGAAAAAACTGATACCGTGTCATCTATTTTTTACCGACCATGGATAATGGAGTCTGTAAATGGAGCTTAGAGTTGAAAAAATATTTTAAAAAATCAAATTAGGACCGTGTATTACTACCCATTCGGATTGTACTCTTAAGTCACGCTTAAGTACTAATTACGCTAATGGTTTAGGAATTGGAAAGGTTGACTCTAAAGGAAATGAGCCCGCACTTGCGTGGAGGGAGAGAGGAAAACCATTTAGTAAAAAACCACCCCCAGTTCACCCGAGCGAGATTCAAGATTCAAGCCTCGCTCTCCCCGTCCTCGGCAGTCTAGCTAAACACGAAACTAGCGCTTTAGCTAACTAATCCACAAAGGTGGGCGAAAAAAATTTATTGTACACGTTTTCACCGTTGGTAGATATATAGATAACTTATGTTTTTGACTATTATTAAATCTAAGTCCCTCTTTTAGGGTCACAAAAGCTCCCCTATAAAATAATAACATTAGCTCTTGATGTGAAGAGTTACGTAACACAAGTTAGAGGAATCAGGGCGTAAAGGGGGGAGGGGGGAGGCTAACTGTCTACTTGAAGTTAAATGGCGGAGGGAAGGAGGGGGGTCAAATAAAGGCAAAGAAAACGCGTTTTATGGTTAATGGATGACCCAAAAGTTTCGAGGAGACCTTGTTGTCTGAAAAAGAGTATTTACAAACACATGCACACACACTAACGGGTTTGAATCCCGACTCAGCTAATATGGCCTTGTCTTGTTAGCCTGCTTTATCAGATTTTCTTAACTGGAACACTAATGGGGTAATATTGTGCGTTCGGAATTCAAGAATTCTGCGCCCAGGGATTATTTCTCGCGCTAGGTACTTCCGGTGTCGTAGGCTGGGACATTTCCAAAGACAATGTAACTCGGGAAATTTTTAGATCGTGCCAGGGTCGTGGTCCGGACACGCTCATTTCTTCTAAGCCACGTGTTCTTATCCCTGCTGTCTCCATTTTGGTGGGATCTAATAATTGTTTATTTGATGTGGGGACTAGTCACTCCTTAGTTTGTGAAAAGTTCCCTCTGAAATTGTTGGGTAAAGTTAAAATTATGTTTGGGTTATAATGATATCAGTCCCTCATCCCTTTCTTAATTAAAATTATTCTCAACGTAATATTCAGTTTCTTATTTTATAATTTGATATTTTTATTAATCTCAGTCAAGATGACCATATTTATATTTTGTCGGCACGTGTCAAAGTGATATTCCTTTCCTGGTTGAACATTATAAAACATTCACCTCTGACAAGACATCTTGTGAATGTGTGGAATGCCAGGCCTCCACCGTGGTTCGGATTCCACGTTAAACTGTAGGTCCTACCATTTCATCTCACAATCACCCTACCATTACACATTAGCGTAAGTGCGTACAACACGAATGGGTAGTAAGACGCGATGCTAATAATAATAATAATTATTATGAAACAGGTGCATTTAAACTCCACCCCTTTATACATTTCCCCGCTTTATTACAATCTCTGGTTGGTGGGAAAAAAGAAACAGTTGATTGTGAGTTCTAGGCTCAAGAAACTACGGGGTTTACACAAGCAAATTCATAAGAATTGCCGTGGCTTCTTTCTGTAACTTAAACTTACTCGCGTCTTATTTGTTGAGGAGACTAGACGTGTATGTGTGTCTATTACTTCAAGCTGTAACCTAGTAATTGATACATTCATTCGTTTAATATGTAATTAGATCTTTATAGATTATTATATTTTCACGAATCATGAAAAAATAAAAATATTCATCATTTGCATTGGCTTCACAATTTTTTTACAATCATAATTATTGTGATTTCGTAAAATTATTAAAATTTGTCCCTTACGTGAGACTACTTATTTGTTTTTCAGAGCGTAATAGAGTTTATTAATCCTCAAACATATGCTGTTGCTAATGATAATAATATTTAGCACCGCGTCTTACTACCCGTTCGGGTTATACGTTTTAAGTACTGATTACGCTAATGGACTAGGAATTAGGAAGGGTGAATTAGAGGAAGTTAACCCGCATTTGCGTGGAGGGAGAGTGGAAAACCATGTTGCTAATGGACAAAGTCTTGTAGTGGATAGTAAAGTGGTTTTTCCCATTAAAATAATTGGTAAGTTTTATTGGAAACGTTCATTTTATTCTGCTCCGAACCTTCTGTTCAGTATTAATTTGGGTGATGATTTTTTTTGTTTGATACTTTTGCATGATATTTATTATTCCCTTTGGTCCCGTGTACGGACCATCTGGCTCACCATCACGACGGACCACAGTGTGAGAACGACTCCAGTAGATCAAATTGCAAGTATGAATGTGTTGGTGTAATGTTTATAGATTTTTTTTTGTTCAACACAAAGTGTAAAGTGATTGATAGCAAAGTGTCCCCCATATTCATAAATATTTTATGCAAATTGATGTTTAACTTTGGCATGTTTTTTTTGTGGAAAAAAAAACTTTGTGTGTATTGGAGATGATTGTGTTGACAAAAGGTTTTCCTGATGGCAAAGCTAATATTGTGAGGTAATAATAACATCACTTATTCTCTTCTTGTACATGATTTATTAATCTTTCACAAAGGAACCAATTTATTGAATAAATAAAGGGAATTATAGAACGACCATTTTCAGTGGCCTTATATATATATATATATATATATATATATATATATATATATTTGTTTTGTTTTTTTAGCACCGGGTCCTACTAACCTTTTGATTGTACGTATATATACTCTATGTTTGCGTGAAGAGATAGTGGAAAAACGTTTAGGAAAAACATCCTCAGTACACCCGACCGGGATTCAAAACCCCGATCACCCCGTCTCCAGAATCCATACTTTTGCGAGCGTAACGCCTTAGAACGCTCGACCACAGATGTGGGCCTCATTTCCTAACTCGTTAATGTAATTAGTACATACCAGTAAACCCGTGCGAAACTTTAGCACATTCAACCTTCCCCNTTGGTTGGATTGTTGAAATTAAATACTCGGCGAAATGTATACACAAATTATCAAAGAGAGTTTATTAATGTGAACGTATTTACCATTTACAATACCTCTTTGTGTACAATATTTGCTGTCATAATACAATCATATTGAATTTAGACTTTTCTTTTAACTTGAATTTTAAACAAACAATGTGTTTCAAACTAAACTGAGTATGTTATGTCAGAAGTCGATAAAAAACATTCTAATACTGATACCTTATTAATCGCTGTAGGCTTTGTATTAGTTGAAAAAAAGGGATGTCGACAACAGAAATAATATATATAGGATTATTCTTATAACCTGAGCAGGTAAGTAAGACGCGCTTCTTAAGGTCATTCGACCATAAACATTTTATTGCACAATTTTAACAAGTGTATTGTTAATATAAGCTATACATAGTGATTCACTGATTTCTAATCATTACAGTTCACTAGTTATAATGGGTCAGACTTGCTACTTTATGCTTTTTACGTATTATTGTAAAGGTAAAGTAATTAATATATGGAGCTGAAATTTAGTATAACTAGACATTCATATGAGGTGTACACAGTGAAATATTTATAATATTAATTAGTTATTATTTATATTTACAGCATGGTATTAAAATCATAATGATCATTACAAATAGTATTAATTTATATTAATAATATTATAAATATTTCACTTTGTATAACTCATATGAATATCTATTTCAGTTTCAGCCCCATACATTAATTACTTTACCTTAACAACGGTACGGGAAAAGTATGAAATAGCAAGTTTGTCCCCTAATATCTCGTGAACAGTAACGATTGGAAATAATGGAATTACTATTTATAGCTTATAATTATACACTTGCTAAAATTGTACAGTAAGATGTTGGTGGTCAAATTACAATTATATATGTGTGTGTATATTATATAAGCACACATATACACAGAGTGTACCGTAATTATGTGAAACTTAACTCAGTGGTGGACAGGAGACATAAAAACAATGAAAAAAAGTAAATTTAAACATGTGCCCCATTTGACCTTGTTTCTAAGATATATTCATATTTATACTCTAGCATTGTGGAGACGTTTATAACTATTGGAAGAGCCCAAAATGGCCACCTTTGGACCGAATACGATCGTGTCGTAGAATGTTGCACTCGTTCAAAAAATACATCGCATTGCGTTCAGGCTGAAGGCGGCCATTTTGAGCACTCCCTTTAATGTTAAGCAGCTCCACATTACTGGAGTATAAATATTACTATAGCTCAGGAGCAAGGTCAAATGGTACTTATTTTAAATTGATTTTTTCGTTGTTTTTGTGTCTTATGTTTACCACCGAAGTAGGTCCCATATGATAAGGTACACTCATATAATTATTTTGGATGTAATTTATTCCAAATTTAGATTATTTAATGGGTACAGTTATTCTGAAAATACCTTTGTCATCTCTACCCCATTAGTGCATGTACTAGGATATAATCCAAGTGGATAGTAAAACGCGGTGCACAAAATAATGGATGCTAAAAGCATTAAAACTTTTACTTGAATACTATACGTTCAGTAAACGTTGTCCTGTTGTAAGAATCAAATGATGGCGTCATTCTCATCAAAGGATAACAAGAGGATGTTGTCTTGAGTGTGATGTAAGCTCGTGTGTGAATTCCTCTACGGTACATAAAGCAGCAGCGTCTCCCTCGCCTCTTCTTGTCCTATGCGCCTAAAGGCACCATCTACTCATCTCTTGTCTTTTGTGTCTGGCTTTCGGAAGAGCTCGGCGGATCTCTTTAAGTCTGTGTCTGGGTTTAAGCCCCCCTTTCTCACTGGAGGAGAGGATTCTAGACAATCTACAAGAACCCCACCATCACCACCACTTGCTCTCCCCCCTTCCCGGTTATCAGTATCACACATTCTACTTTCCCCATCACTTCTTTTGTTCTGCTTTGTTTTTCTTCATTGTTGCAGATCACATTCTTCGTCCTGATCTTTGTTCTCTGCTCTTTTGGCTTTTATTTTATTTCATGATAATTTATCTTTTGTTCTGTATATGTATATATATATACATACATATATATATATATATATATATATATATATATATATATATATATATATATATATAT
>CABFVX010001100.1:0-18043 GCA_902151425.1 Timema shepardi
ATCCCATTCACAAGCAGCTCTAGTGTGTGGTCTACTAACCTCATCCAACATCATCCTATTCACAACCAGCTCTAGTGTGTGGTCTAATAACCTCATCCAACATCACCCATTCACAACCAGCTCTAGTGTGTAGTCTACTAACCTCATCCAATATAATTCAATTCACAACCAGCTCTAGTGTGTGGTCTACTAACCTCATCCAACATCATCCCATTCACAACCAGCTCTAGTGTGTGGTCTACTAACCTCATCCAACATCATCCCATTCACAACCAGCTCTAGTGTGTGGTCTACTAACATTATCCAACAGCATCCCATTCACAACCAGCTCTAGTGTGTGGTCTACTAACCTCATCCAACATCATCCCATTCACAACCAGATATAGTGTGGTCTACTAACCTCATCCAACATCATCCCATTCACAACCAGCTCTAGTGTGTGGTCTACTAACCTCATCCAACATTATCCCAATCACAACTAGCTCTTGTATGTGGTCTATCGTTACATCATACAACATCATTACGCTTAGATCTTTTTCCGGTGTGTCATCCGCGTCTGGAATCTAATCAATGTATTCGCACATTAAAGACACCTCGACTTCATGATCTTAATAATCAAAATAAAACATTTTGATAGGTGTAATATTTTAGTTTCTCCAGTAGGCCATTTGAGTGATGAAAATTTATACTGTTTAAGGATTATAGCTAAATAAAATGCGATCCATAAACAGGTTGAGAATATAAGATACCTAAAATTCGCAGGCTCTAATATAATGTTGATATCATTTATATACAATAGATTTAATTTATTATTATTATTATTTAATTTATTAATTGCTTTCAAGTCAGTTGTGTGCAGGGAAAATTTTCACGCAAACAAAAACAAAATTAAATAGTTATTATACTAGAAATATTTGTGTTTAAAATATTGGGTGACCCTAAAACTACGCTATGGTATTTCTTCAAAGTGTACCCTATTATCACTCAGTTTACTATTTTATGTTCTCACTCAACTCTCTCTTTTCAGTATGCGTTAATAAAATTTGCCTCACTATTAAAATTAATGTTGCAATCCATTTAAAAATTTAATATTTTATGAAAGAGCAAATAGAAATCTACATCTATACAAAATTTGAATTCAATTGAACTTTATCTTGATGTCAAAAAATTTAGGAACCTTTACCTTGAGCAGTTTCTGTATGTATATAATGTATCCATTAACACCCTACAGGTCATAGATTGCAACGAATTAACCCCATCTTTTTGTATTCGCTTCGTCTATTATCAGAATCATCCCGGTCGTTTGGTTGCTAAAGCAATTTTTTTTAGTAAATAGTCAAACAAGTTTAAAAAAAATTTGTGGATAGATTAACAATTTTGCTTTAATTTATATAATATTTTGGAGGACTTTACGTTCAAAATATTCTCTTTACTTAATAAAAACTAATTTCAATGTTAATTTTTTTTTATAAAATTCTCATTTAGTTGAGTTATGCCCATTAGGTTAAAATATCCCCCCTTATCCATTTATTTATATATTGAATCTAAAAAAAATATATCATTTCCCATCTTGTTAGAAATTCTTAATAAAAACTGTTTCGTTACAAAATAGTGTTTTATATGAATACAGCTCGTTGTAAGCAAAAATGGCGACAATAAGATTGTGCAGTTATTATTTATTTGTTCATATTCTTCTGTGTTTTGATATAAATATAATATTTATTTCACAGCCAGTCCATTGGTATCCTTTTAATCACATGTTTAACTGAATATTAATTTTGCAATGGTGGGGTTTTATAATTTCCCTAAGACCACCATATACTTAAATATAGCTCTACAGGCTCATCACTCGTAGATAGGAGGAGGAGGGGGGGGGGCTATTGGTATCATGGTACCAGGCCCGGGACTCCCAGGGCCCAGACCCAAGATTCAGAGTCACAAGTTTAAAAATTATATATAGTATAAAAAATAAAAATAAATTATTATTATTATTGGCACCGCGTCTTACTACCCGCTCGGGTTATACGCACTTACGCTAATGTTTAATGGTAGGGTGATTGTGAGATGAAATTGAGGACCAACAGTTTAACTTGGGATCCGAACCACGGTGGAGGCCTGGCATTCCCCACATTAACACGTTGTGATTAATACACGTTTTGTCAGAGGTTAAGGAAGGATTTGGAAATCAGATAAATATGTGCTGGGACTGAAGATTGAACCCCGGACCCTAACTCAGAAGCCCAACACTTTACCCCTATACCACCAGGTCACCTAATAAAATATTAATTCCAAGCGATAAAATGCTTTTCTACTCTAAAGAACAGTGCAAGCCTAGCCCACTAGATGGGGTTTCCTACGAAGGAACTTACTGGCATTTTCCAATTATTATATAATTGGTTTGGCATAGTATTGTTCTTTGTTTCGAAATATTTAGAAATTTCACAGTCTATAATTTTTATACTGAAACTAAATTTGGCACAAAAAATTGGCAGCAAATCGAGTTCAATCTAAATGCTTCGTCATATGCATAACATTTCAGTGTTATGTTAAATTAAGTAATCATTTTAGTTCATTGCTTTTCTTTTTTTTTAAAAGTAACAGCAACGTTTTTAAAAAAAATAAATGTAAAAAATTGGTGTAGAAACAGGAGTAGAGGAGCATTTCCTTTCTGGAAAGAACTTGTCCCCTTCTGAAAGGAATAAATTGGTCCTCCTTTAGATTTATCTCATTCCCATTTAATATTATCGAAAATTAAGCTCAAAGATGGCTTTCTATCAAACTCTAAATAACTTATAGAGGCATCTAATTTTCAAAAATTTGTTTGTAGAAGACCGCACTAAATAGCTTCAAGAGACATTTAATTTTCAAAGATTTTCCAGGCGAGGCCACTTCAAATAGCTTCTAGAGTCACCCATTTTTTCAAAGGTTTGCCGGGGGAAGACCATTTCAAATATATTCTATAGTAGACATCTAATTCTTGGTGAAGGCCACTCTAAATAGCTTCTAGAGGCAATCAAATTTTAAAATATTTATAGGGCAGGACTATTCTAAATAACTTTATAGAAGTATAATTTTAAAAAAATCAGACGAGGGCTGCTGTAAGTATTTTCTAGATTTTGACAAGGGAGAATCCCCAGGACCCTCAAATTCACCCTTTTTTTTTTGTCAACTGCCCCCTGGACAAATTAGGTTTCGCCCCATCTGAATAGGAATATAAAAAATATGTGGGGGAAGGGGGGCACGCTCTGCCCCTGGTACACCTAGGTTTAAGCACCTGACTGGCCTATATCCCTAAGTATCAGTGGCTTAAGCTAGGTAATATGATCAAAAAGTGAATTCTAAATAGATGCATCAACATTAGTTTGAAAAGAGAATTTTAAAAACACATAGTGTAAAAATACAGAGTTTCAAATGCAATAGGTTGGGATCGAACCACAACTCTCTCCATTCACAGTCAGGTATTACAACCGTTTACCTAATATTATCGACAGTAACTTTATTTAATATAATTTTAAAGGAAGCTTCTTTTTTTTAAGCTGCATCAACGATTCGAGAACACGGTTATGGCTGAGAAAGTTATACTTCTGATATTATCCATATAACTGAAAGGGACTTTAGATTCAATTCCTTTCAACGCCTGAGATTCGATCAAGTGTTGTGTAAACAAATAGGGTACGAGGGTACTGGGTGCTTGTAAACAATAATAATAATTAACATAATCTGTTTAAAGCTGACGCAGAACGTAATGATACCCAATGTCACTACTGGTAAGGAAGGCCAACTGGTCAGGTAGGTGGGGTTGCACTTGGTGATGCAGCAGTAATGAAGACTCAGATGCTGACTTGAATCGAATCTCCCCCAACTCACCGCCGCGCGCGCGCATATGTGTGCGTGTGTGAGTGTGTGATGTTTACCTTCCGCGTGTCATCGCGCACGTGCTCCTTGCTGCGTCTGCTGCATTCACGATCTGCAGCGTGAGCATCTTCAGCATGTTACCAGGCTCTTCCCTCGCTCCACGTCTTACCAGCCGTCCGGGATATCCGCATATTTTCAATCATCAGGGCTGCCCACTATTCCATTACCTCAAAATTACCTCCCCCCCCTTACCCCCGCCCACCAGTTTTTACATTTGGCAAATTCCCATTTATTTTCTTCATATACACTATTATGGAAGAAAGGAATTTCATATTTCATGAAAGTGACATTATTACTATTAGGTGTTCTGTCTTTCGACAGGCCCATTCTCGCGTCCAAATTGTATCCTCTAGCATATCCTTTTAGTAGCTTTAATTTTTTTATATTCCTAAACTTCATCTTCTTTCCTTGTCCATCAGTTGCATTTGTCGTATTCCTGGTATCTCTTATCTTTCTCCCATCTTGCCTTCTACGACATCACTCAATAAGCAATTTATTGTCATAATGTTACCCAGCCAGCTGTCCTTTCTTCGTAGAATAATCTGCAGAATGGTTCTCTTTTAATCTACTCTTCTAATAACTTCATTAGTCAACCTATCTGTCCAAATAATTTAGAGGGCGAAGGGGTAGAACCTCCGTTCACCCGTCTGAGATTCAAATTCTGACCTTTCCAACACCGACAATCCACCTGACAAGACGAGACTGACGGAGCTCGTATTCCTAATGGTGCGGGTTTCATCATTCTAAATTTTTTTATTTTTTATTTTATTTGTTGGCTTTAGTACTTATTAACGACATAAGCTATCCACTTTTATTATTATTATTATTATTATTTAGCACCGCGTCTTACTACCCGTTCGGGTTATACGCTTTAAGTACTAATTACGCTAATGGAATTAGAGGAAGTGAACCCGCATCTGCGTGGAGGGAGAGTGGAAAACCATTTAGGAAAAACCACCCCCAGTTCACCCGACCGAGATTCAAACCTTGACCTCCCCGTCCTCAGCAGTTGAGCTCAACATGACTAGCGCGTTAGCCAACTACGCCAAACTATCCACTTCATGCAGCACAACGAGATCAAATTTTAATCATCGGTTTTAACCTGCACCTGTAGAGAAGGTGGTAACCTATTTAATGGCTAAACCGTCTCTTTAGTAGGATGTGGGTATCGAACTCCAGCCTCCTGAGTCACAGTAAAGGGGTCATCCATACATCTACGTAACGTTTTTAAGAGAGAGAGGGGGGGGGCGGAAGAAGGAGCTCTAAGATATATATGGTGTTACATTAGTGGAGGTTGAATACATCACAGTGTTAGCATATAACATAACTCAACTCTGTGATGCAGTCGGCTAGATTAGTAATATTAGCACCGCGTCTTACTACCCGTTCAGGTTCTACGCACTTACGCTAATGTGTAATAGTAGGGGGATTTTGAGATGAAATGGAGGACCTACAGTTTAACGTGGGATCCGAACCACGGTGGAGGCCTGGCATTTTCCACATTCACAAGTTGTGATTAATACACGTCAATTAATACACGTCTTGTCAGAGGTGAAGGAAGGGTTTGGTATTCAGATAAATCTGTGCCGGGACCGAGGATTGAACCCCGGACCCCCAGTACAGAAGTCTGACTGATACCTTACCCCTAGACCGCCAGGTCACCCTCCTAATTATATATCTTTAATCAAACACTTATAGTATGTGTACAGAATAATACATTATACAATAAAACCGAGTAAAACCAGTATTTTATCTCCCAAGTTTTTAAAAGGCCTTACCTTGCAACAACAACATAAAAACTGACCGAAAACAGCCTCATGTGCAAAGCTTATAATATTTACGAGCATAATACGGCAATCAGCGAATTTCTTGCACTTTTTTCGTTACGTTTCAAAACAATGAGCGGAAATTTGATCGCAAATATCCTTTTTTTTTCTCTCGCACCCTTCTGGCGGAGAAAGTATTGCGATCGTCAAAAAACTCGAACTCGAGACTTTGGTGGATGTCGACGTTTCATGACCACCCGAAACTGAACAAGTTATTTTTTCGTAATACCGTCTGTCTGTCTACCTGTTACTTGGACTAGGGCCGAAACTATTTCTCCGATCTAGAGTTGTCAAAAGGTTACCCCGAGGAGTCTTTGTAATTTGATATTAAAACCTAAAATTAAGGGTAGTTTACTGAAAGACAAAAATACACTAAATCGATTTTCTCAATTTGTTCGAATGACTTTGATTAAAATCTGTATCTAGGCACTCTTTAACATTGAAAGCAGTATGCCACATTTAATTTACCCATGACAATTACTTTGAGGGTAATTAACACTAGCGGAAATTTAAAATATTGATCAAATCACCGCAATTTTTTGAGATATGAAATAACTTATTAGCTTATAAACCGAATGGGTGTTAAGACGTGGTGCCAATAAAACTTATTATCATTAAAAAATTGTCGTACTATTACAATTAAATAAAAGCTTAATTTTAAATTATATTACTATAAAGCTACATGGCTGACTCACTCACTGATATTAATGTTTATCCACTTCCAGATGAGCTAGAAACTTGAAATTTGGCAGACTTATAGCTTCTAGCCTGTAACTGACGGGAATATTCCAAAAAGTAAAAAAAATATGAAATATTTAACCCCCGAAATAAGTTCGAAATGTTGAAGTAACTTTAAAGTCAACGTGGACCTTTCTTTGGAGGTCTCTTGTGTTTAAACGGTAAGACCTATCAAAAAACGGCTCTGGAATTACATTAGTTTACATCCACTTGAAAATAAAAACCCATTGGGGGTTTGGGGGCGGAGCCTCCAACGAGCAAAGCGAGTAGATTCCTACAACGCCAAAAGTTCCTAAGATGTTGTCAATTTTTTTCATTTTTTATTGAGGTTTGTGAAATATATTGTTATTCTCTTTGGTGAACAAAGATGTCACTTTTCCCTCAATAAGTTTCTGTAACAGTGTTTATTATTTCATTTATGCTCTTTGATGGAGTGTCTATGCAACAATGTATATTTTTTCGTTTCACTTAATATCTACGAGTTCTGGTTAGATATCTCAATTTTTAGGGAAAGGAACGAGAAAATCTGTGCAATAAACCATGCCATTTATTTAATTTATAGTTTTAGGGATGGGGAAGATTATATTTAAAGGAGGTGTACCAGCATTTCCGTCGAGGAAGAGTGGAAAACTATTTAGGAAAAATCACCCTCAATACACCTGACCGAGATTTAAACCTCGATCTCCCCGTCATTGGTAATCTAGTCTACCGCGAGAGTAGCGCGTTAGACCACGCATACACCGAAGTGGTTTTAGTAGACCATTCATTGGTCAGATATAAATGAAAACATAGTCCCATAGAAGATATATATAAAGCAGAACCTATGTATGTTTGGTCAATTGGGGACGCTAGTGGGTGAGAACATATCGTAGTTACATTTTAAACACGCTCTGCTTATCCTGGCAACACTCCACACGCCACGTCACAGAGTGTGGGACATTATTTAAGGATAAAAACCCACCTAGGCACACACAACATGAATTTGAACACAGACCTTCCCCTCCCCTCCCCCTTTGCCAAACCAGACAAGACGAGTCTCATGCCTTGGTCCTCTAGTCCACCGATGCGGCTCCTAGTCAACCGTCTTGACCTCTCGGTCACACGGATGCACACTAATTTAATGCAAGCGCCCCCCGTCTATCAAACTAGAAACGGAAGTTAATCTTTCGTGTAAGCGGACAAGGAAACACGGCTGTGATGGTTTCTCCTCTGCCGTCACCTTGGACTGACGCCTGTAACCGGCGGATTCGTCACGGATACGGTGATGAGGTTCAATCAATATCCGCTGGGAATTCCCCCCCACTCCCACCCAACCAATGTTTTCTTTATCACCGCGTCTTATCAAATTCGCGTTGAGGAAGAGTGGAAAACAATTAAGAGAAAAAATACTCAGTACATCAGACCGGGATTCGAACTCCGATCTCCCCGCCATCGGCATTGCGATTGTGTTGCCTCAGAGCTAGACCATTTGACCGATGAGGTGGGTATTTTTTATTATATTAATTTTTTATTTAGCACCATGTCTTACTACCCGTTCGGGTTATAAGCGTAAGTACTAATTACCCTAATGGGTTATGGATTGAGAAGGTTGAATTTAGAAGAGGTGAGCCCACATTTGCGTGGAGGGAGAGCGGAGAACAATTAAGAGAAAAAACACGCTCTGTATATCCGACCTGGATTAGAACCTCGATTTCCCCGTCCTCTGCAGTCTGTCTCGACACGAAACTAGAGCGTTAGCTAACCCCGCCACCAATGTGGGGTATATTAATATTAATAGTTCACATGTTTTTAAGCATGTGAGTTGTATCAAGTGCAGACTAAATGAGTGTGGCCCACACATATGATATAATGACTGGCTGGTTTCTTATCTCTATATTCAACCCCCCTTCTCTCTAATATAACCATCGCCCCCCTTACTCGTGGGGGGCAGGGGAGATCCAAGAGTCTTCCGTACCCCCCACAGGTGTTTTCGAGCCTCCCTCAATAGGACCACTGCGAGTACCTCTTAGCGGCTTCAAGGGGACCACACCAACGGCGACGGTCCGTGAAAAACAACCGATTAACTCGCAACTAGCTCGAAATAATAATCATAATCATTTCAAGGATACATTAATTATCAGACAAGCGTATAACCTGAATAGGTAGTAAAACGAGGTGCTAAAAAAAGAATTAAAAAAATAAAATATCAGATACTTTTAACACGCCCAGCTGTTAGCTACAATAGAATCACAGACCACGTGTGATAACAATAACATGGTTCCTTCCGTCCAATTATTATTGATAATAAAAATGCTTGATTGACTTTTGAATAGAGAGGTTGAAGTTTGAATTTTGGTTAGCTAGATTATTAAGGTTCTTTTTTTTTATAACCCAAATGTAGATCCTCTTTGATTTTTGAGGTTACTTGTACACACTATTATGATTTTTTTCCCCTCGATCGGTAGATTCGTGGTCTAATCATTAAGGTAGGATTAAAGGGGACGTGCAAAAGGGCAAGTGTTTTTGCAGTTCTTATGGCAAAACTTTTTTTGGCTAAAATAAATCAAATATTGCTCCAGTAGAAACACAGATTTTAATTTTCTTCACATGGTGATGTCAACCGTTGTTGAAAATATGTCTTGAGTATAGCGGTATTAGATGATACATTTTTTAAATGAGCATTAAATTCCAAGCCATTATCAACAGATATTCAACAACTTTTGATATCACCATGTGAAGAAAATTATTCTCTATGTTTGTACTGGAGCAATATTTGATTTATTTTAGCTAAAAATTGTTTTGGCGTTAAAACTGCAAATAAAAACTGATCTTTTCTCACATCCACTTTCATCACACCTTAAGCTCGTGACGTCTAGTTTTCTGGTGACTGAGAGGTCAAGTTCGATGCCCGGTGAGCAGTACTAAGAAAAGGTGTTTATTTCATAAAAGATTTTCCCACTCACCATTATCAAAAAAATTCGGGTAAATTTTTATTTAAATTCTACCTACTAAACGAAGTGTAAAATCAATTTATTTTTTAGCATATCTTATGGCAAGTAAGGTTTTTGGAACCTGGGACTGTACTTGTAATGGACTCACTTGAACAGAAGAGTACATTTCTAAACAACCGTGATTTGAACTAATGTCTCTTGGACGAAATTGACCCTCGTCTGGTCCAACACATCAGCTCACTGGACACCATTGACTGACGGTCAGTAGTATGAAGCAAATAAAATATGATATACAAAGATTTTTAGTCGTATCTTTTTATCTTGCATTCAATTTATAACACAATCGTTCAATATTTACTCCTTGTGTTTTCTATCTCGTTGGAATTATTTATTAAGGCCGAATTACACTTAGCAGTTACCCTTTCATTTTCTCAAGAATACTTCTTTTGGTGGGTGGAGTCTTAGTGCCTGTCTAGTTAGCGACAAGATGTCTGATCGTAAGGAAGAAAACACGTCATAGTTTTATAAAGCTCAATTAATTAAACATTCCTTAGTGTAACAATGCAAATCAGTCGTGTTTAAGAAAAATGAACATTCACAAATCTACAAGTTGCCCCTTAGCAACAAGAAAACAATGGCCGCAATTATAGACACTGGTAAGAGCCTACAGGAAAACACGCGAGACCGGAGATTGGCGCATGCGCAATAGGATAAGTCGACGTGGAGAAGCCCAGCCTGTTATTAAACGCATCCACTTCCCTATGAGTTTCTTGAAAATATCCAATCATTCGGATATTCATGGGGAAGTCGATATGGTCTTACCCACATGGTTTCGCTGCATTACACGTACCAACCTCCCCAAGAGGAAGTCCGTCTCAGGAAGCCCATGGGGGAGTCGTTACGAATAATGCGGCCTTTACTAAGTCACAAATAAACCACATCTTTTGTACCGAAACCCGACTCTGTGGTGTAGTTGGCTAACGCGCTGGTCGTGATGAGCTCGACCGCTGAGGACGGGGAGATCGAGGTTCGAATCTCGGTCGGGTGAACTGGGGGTGGTTTTTCCTAAATGGTTTTCCATTCTCCCTCCACGCAAATGCGGGTTCACTTCCTCTAATTCAACCTTCCCAAATCCTAATCCATTAGAGTAATTAGTACTTAAAGCGTATAACCCGAACGGGTAGTATGACGCGGTGCTAAATAAAATATATTTTGTACCGAAGTTTAAAAAAAAAATCTTCTTCGTTCTTTATTTTATTATAAAACGTGTAGCATCATATGAAACGGCCAAAGTTAATAAAAAACAACATCCAGGTGTGAACCTGCCTTTAGCGATCCAGAGTTACACCCCCGCAGTGCTCGACCCGAGTATGGCTCGCGTTGCTCCGGTGTTGTATTGGTTGATATTTGTCAGTGTGCACCTCATTACCAGCCGAGCCCAGTATTATTTAACATTGTTTTATGAGCTGTCAGTCCGCAACAGATCACCGACCTGCCAACCGTACCAGCCCAATTATATTTTCTCCGCAGTGTTGCCAGTTCGCAGCGAGACCTTTATTTCATTTAGGTGTCGTTATTCTCATCATATTGAGGTTTAACCTTCTGCTCATTTATATAATTATATAATTAAATCTTTATAGAATGTAATTTTAAGCGTACTATACATTAAAATACACAAAATTTTGACTTACATTTTTATTCTCTGCGCTTCGATTCACTTTAAACCTGTTTGAATTGTATTCAAGATGTCGCCTAACTATGTGTTACCCGCATGGTATACGGTCTCACTCTCGCAATAGGTTAGGCTGCCGATGACGGGGGAACCAAGGTTAGAATCCCAGTTGGGTCTACTAAGAGTGGTTTAACCTAACCGGTTATATACTCTCCTTCCACGCAAATTCAGGTACATTACCTCCAAAATGATTCCGTCCCCTTCCCTACACTACACTACTAGAGTAATTATCATATATGCGTATAACCTGAACATGTTGTAGTAAGTAAAACGAGTTGATATATATATGTAACAAAATTACAATAAGATCCGAATTGATGAGTATGCAGACAAAGGCGTCAGTCCCATCTTGTCTGGTTATAATGGGGAGTTTATAATTCTAATCTCATCCGCGTGTACCAAGTTTTTTCCTAAATATTTTCTCACTTTACCTTCATGCAAATGCTGGTACATTTTCTGTAGATGATATCTTCATCAATCATATCCCTTGGTGTAAATATGCGGATAGCCCGCACCGGTAGTAAGACGTGGTTCTTATAGAAACCCAAACAAAGATACAATGTAGGCTACTCTACACTAATGGAGTCTTGACTGGTACAGATCTACTCTTAACAAGAGTTTCTTGGAGAGATTAACATTGGTAAAACCCGTTCCGGTGGTCACGTGGTCTAACGCGCTACTCTCGCAGTAGATTAGACTGCCGATGACGGGGAGATCGAGGTTCGAATCTCAGTCGGGTGTACTGAGGATGGTTTTTTACAAATTGGTTTTCCACTCTCCCTCCACGTGCATGTGGGTACACTTCCTCTGAATATAGCCTTCCTAGTGCCTAAAACCATTAGCGTAATTAGTACATAAGCGTTTAACCCAAAAGGGTAGTAAGATGCGGTACTAAAAAAATAAAATAAAAAAAATTGGTAAATTCGCTTCACTTGGTCTAAGGCACACTCTGGCAGACTAGCCTGATAATGATGGGGGGATCATGGTTTGGATATCGGTTGGCTCTACTAAGGGTGACTTTTCCTCAATTATTTCCGACGCCATCCACGCAAATGCGGGTGAATTACCTCTAAAATGCCTCCTTCCACATCCTTTTCCCATTATCAAATGTGCTTAGAGCCTGAAAAGGTAGTGCGATGCGATGATAAAAAAACAAACACACACACACACACACACATTGGTGGAACAATATTTAGGATTAAAGTTTAATAGGGCACAACAAACGCAAAAACATCTAAAGCTATGATTCTTTTTATTATGGTATTTACTTAGTGTGCTTAAAATATTACAATAAACGGATTTTACATTTTATATTATTATTTTTCGAGAAGTAGAGAAGTCCATCTGGCAATGCTGTAACGCCCGACTAAGAAAGAAAATAGGACCGGTGGGGTGCTGAGGGGAGGGGGGAAGATACGTTACATACCTCATTTTAGCATTGAGCCCCAACTAAACAGAACAGCGAGATGATCTTTTCTCTTATTGCCAGATCATGTCAATAAGGCGTCATATTTTGAACCAATTTCGCCCCCCACGCTGGGAGGATAATCATTCTATTTTATCTGGCGTTTTCTCTCTCTCTTTCTGATTTCGTGGCTCCCTCGGGTGGTCTTAGGTTGGAATCATCCTACAGCGGCGGAAAACTGGAGTGACATGAAATATTATTAATGTATCTTCTTGGAGTCTCATTTCGTATTATAAATGCGATTTGGAGTAATACTAATTATCATCAGCTTTATGACCTTCATCTTTTTTTTTTCCTTGTAAGCTGTACAATATATAGGGGTAGGAGGGGTAGAACCGCGTACCGGGGTGGAAGCGGGTGGCCTTGAATTTGTGCCTGGGGGGTGGGGGAATCTAACGGGAGTGGTAGGAATGTCTTCTGTATACCCGTGTCAGTCACAAAGAGAAGGTTTGTGAAGATAGGACGAGTTTTGTTCAAGTTACAGTATATTCGTGTTTTTTGTTTAGTTTAATCTTATTTTATGTTTTTTACTTTATACCTACAAACAGAGAAGACATCATTTTTGGCATTTCGTGGTGAGTACAATAGAAAGATACTTCTCTTAGCTTTACCCAGATATTATTATTCTCAATTTTGGGTTAGAATTTTCCTGTTGTGAGAGTTTAAAACCAAATTAAGCGTTTGGGGCAGAACCGGCGGGGTAAAATCGGGTACCCGGTTTTACCCCACCAGTTCTGCCGGGTACCCGGTTTCACCCCGTGATTATTTGTTACTTTGGTCATTAATGTAATGTTATAAGCTAACTTGTTCAAATGAACAGGAACGTTCCTGAAGTTAAAGAAATGTTCGTTGCGATAGTTATTTTATACGAAATAATTTATTTTTGATGTTTTGGTGTAATGTGATAGATTTGTTATGATTAATAATTATTGCAAGCTTACAGTGTTTTATTTAATTAATTTTATTTCGTTTGTTTCAATTAGTGAAGCTTACAACTATATTATGTATATTATATAAGTTATAATTGTAATGAACAATACTACAATTTTAACTATTTTCAGGCTAAGTACTCAACATGCCACGAAAATATATTCGTATAAGTAATCGCCAAAATTGGTCCGAGGAGAATATGGCGAAAGCAATTGATGAAGTTATTCAAGGAAATATGAGCTATAAGAAGGCATCTTTTACTTATGATTTACCTCAGTCGACTCTTGAAGATCGTGTAAAAAAAGCCAAAATTGGAGCTTCAGTAAAAGTGGCAGCTAGAAAAGGTTAGGCCTACAAGTTTTTAATGTAATTTATATAAATTATAGTATTTACTTTATTGTACTCCTAGCTTACTAATGTTAAAATATTTGGTTTTAGGGATGGGAAACTTCAAATGTGTGTTCACCGAAAACCAAGAAAGGGAACTTGTACAGCATATAAAGTTCATGGAGATCCGCTTGTTTGGTCTCACAACGAAAGATGTAAGGCGTCTTGCTTACGAGTTAGCTGAGAAAAACGGACTCAAACATAATTTCAACCTCAAGGAGAAACTTGCAGGACCTGATTGGCTAAGTTGTTTTATGAAACGTCATCCTGATCTGTCACTCAGAAAACCGGAAGCAACTTCAGCTGCACGGGCAATGGGGTTTAATAAAACCGCTGTTTCAAAATTTTATGAAATTCTGGCCAGCTGTTTTGAAACCTACAAATTCCAACCAGGACGTATCTATAACGTTGATGAAACGGGACTAACATCTGTGCCTAAAACACAGTCTAAAGTTTTGGCCCAGAAAGGCAGGAGGCAGGTAGGTGCTCTGACGTCAGCAGAGCGAGGACAATTGGTAACGGCGGAGCTTTGTTTCTCGGCAGCCGGACATTATGTTCCACCATTATTGATATTCCCAAGAATAAGAATGAAGGAAGAACTTATCGAAGGTGCACCACCAGGGACAATTGCTATATGCCACCCTAGTGGCTGGATGCAAGCAGAAATATTTTTAGAATGGATGCAGCACTTTATCAGTAACGCTAAACCTTCGAAAGAAGAACCAGTTCTTCTGTTGCTTGATGGACATGCAACACACGTCAAAAACTTGGCAGTTATTGACATTGCTCGTGACAATGGGATCATAATACTTTGCTTTCCGCCACATTGTACCCACAAGCTTCAGCCGTTAGACGTAAGCTTCATGGCTCCTCTAAGCACTTTTTATGGACAGGAAGTGAAGACATGGCTCCTTAACCATCCAGGGAGAGTGGTAACGCAATATCAGATCGCCAAATTGTTTGGGTTGGCTTACATACGAGCAGCAACCATGCAAAATGCGATTTCCGGGTTTCAGAAGACCGGGATTTATCCACTAAATCCAAATACGTTCGGAGAAGAAGCATATGCTCCAGCAGACACAACAGAGAGAACTGCTGAAAAAGAGAGTGTAAATCCTAAAACAGATTGTGAGTCTCAACCTGGACCACCTTGTGAGCCTCAACCTGGACCTTCTTGTGAGCCTCAGCCTGGACAATCTTGTGAGCCTCAACCTGGACAATCAGGTCTTGCAGTAACACCAAAGAAAGTTTCGTATAACTTTAGCGTTTCACCTCAAGATGTAATTCCAATTCCACACTGTGAAAGATCTGTTTCAAACAGAAGAAGAGGCAAAACAGCCATCATTACAAGCTCCCCATACAGGAATGAACTGAGGGAAATGCAGGGAGGCCCTGCAAATAAACAAGTAAAAAGAAAATTGTTGGCAAAACCCCGCAATCTGAAGCAAGAACAAAGTCGACATTCTAGTTCTTCCGATGAGGATAAAAATGAAACACCATGTCTTCTCTGTAAAGAACCTTATTCTACTACCAACAAGACAGATGAATGGGTTAGGTGTCTAAAATGTCAAAAATGGGCGCATGAAAGCTGTACCGGATGGGATAAAAATGAGCTGGACGAATTTGTATGTGTCCCATGCCTAAGAAGCAAAAAATGATAAGATCCGGTTTTACCCCATGGCATATCCGGTTATACCCCATAGCTGGGGCAGAACCGTTTTTTTACATTGTTCTATATTTGTGGAGATAGATAAAAAAAAATCCTGAACACAGACATTTGTATAGTCAAATATTGTAATAAATACTATTGTCCTTCGCTGTACAAAATTTCAGATTAAAATATTGATTTAACTATTTTTTATGAATTTTCCCCCTTAGCGTCCCGGTATTACCCCTATTTCCCCTACACTAAAAACCTGCCTCGTGGTATAAAGGATCAGAGGCTCTGGATGCTGACCTAGAGGTCCCGGATCCGATTCCCGACTGGTACAAGGTAGTTTTTCCTCAAATGGTGTATCATTTTCATGATCAGTGGGTTTTGGTAAATTAGGCTTAAGGTGTGGATATAGGGGACGCGAGAAAAGGCCAGTGATGTTGTAGTTTCTTTTTTAAAATTTGTTTTGGTCCAAATAACTCTCCAGTAGAAACATAAAGTTTAACTTTCTTCACAAGGTGGCTTCAACAGTTGTTGAATATCTGTCGAGGGTGTCCTGGAATTTAATGACACCCTTTCCTATTCATTTAATAAAGTTTGTCATTTAATGCAGCTATACACATTACATATTTTCAACAACTGTTGATATCGCCACGTGAAGAAAATTAAACTTTGTGTTTCTACTGGAGAAATATTTCATTTATTTTGGTTAAAAATAGTTTTGCTATAAAAAAAAACTGCATAAAAATTCACCTTTTCTCACGTTCCCTTCCATCCACACCTTAAGTTAGGTCAGGATATTTATTGGCTCCGCCCTGTCATATTCGTTATCATCTATCATCACATCATCTCATCAAGAATGCCAGGCCTCCGCCGTGGTTCGGATTCCACGTTAAACTGTAGGTCCTCCATTTCATCTCACAATAACCTTATCATTACACATTAGCGTAAGTGCGTATAACCCGAACGGGTAGTAAGACGTGGTGCTAATAATAATAATAATAATAATAATAAATAATCTCATAGAGACATGAAAAGGATGTACTATTAGTACTATCAGGCCTCCCGAGGGCAACGGTACATTAGTACTGGGTGATCTTTCCTTAACAGATCTATATATTGATGTAATCCAGCCACGCCATTATTACTCCATGCACTAAGAAATAATGGTGAGTTGGCTGATTAGTTTTAAACTGCGTTTTACTCATCGTTCTGCTCATACTCATGATTAATTACGGTAAAGTGGTAGGAACAAGGAAGATAGAATTTAGAAGAATTGAATCTACATTTGAATGATCCATGCATGAATGCATCTTTCCACGAAATTAAAACAAATAAAATCATTCTGGTTAGTAAATCATTTAGCAAACACCACCCTCAGTACTGACCAGGATTCGAACTATGATCACCCAATTCCTGATAATTTAATCTAACGGGAGAAGGATACCTTATACAATGCAACCACCAATTCGGGTACTTACAAACAAACTTAATTATAGTACAGACAAAACACCATGTTAATTCATCACGGGGAAAATATAGCAAATATATTTTTCAGCCATGTTTAGACTCGAACTCAAGACATTTAGCTCAGTAGGCATATGCACTACAGACAAAGTAAAGCTCTCGGACTAAAATTAATTTAACCCTCTTACTGAGATTGCTTGAATATATGGGTATAATAAGGGTAGAATTCCATATTTTTCGAATCAGAATCTATTTTTTTTTCGAATATAAAATACAGATTCGAATACCGGAATCTTTAAAAATGTCAAATTTTAATGGAAGTGAATAAAAAAAAACGATTCAATGAAAGATGTTTAAGTTTTGGTTCCACTAACAAATGATGTATTTGTTTGTTATATCTATTACGTTATATAAATATATATATATATATATATATATATATATATATAAAGATAACTCTCTAAGTAATATAATTAAATTTATATAATTTTGTCCTCTTTTAGCGAACGTGTTATTTTACCAAATTACATAAGTCTATTTAATTCCTTTTACCAATTGCTTAAAACTGTGATTTCATGTCAAAGTTTTTTATAATTGTATTATAAATACTTTTATGTGATTTTTTTTTTTACGAATTTCAAATATCTAGAATGCCATAGGATTGTAGGATTCGAAACGCCCCCATGTCGGTTTCAACCTGTTTGCCTGACCAGAGAGGTAAGAAATCGTGTTGTTGTTGATTGCACTTTTTCTCTCTCTCTCAGAGTGTGAAGTGTTGAGCGTGTCAGGAATCCCGGCGGCTGCAGATTGAAGGCCAGTACCGGAGACACAACACAGACCTCCCCAATGGCTCATTGTTTGTTTTAATGGCGGCATGGTGAGAGAGGTGGGCGCGGTGGTGGTTAGGTGCTAGGGTGACGGTGGTGGGGGGGGGGGGGAGAACGGTGGGCGGGATGCCCTGGGGCCTTGCTCCTATTAACATCCTAGTGTTTATAAAAA
>CABFVX010001100.1:18209-137235 GCA_902151425.1 Timema shepardi
AAGATTCAGGGGGATTTGGGTTAGTGAGACTTTAAGGGGGCCACTTTCACATAAAATACTTACTTTAGCCTATGTGATATATTTATTTTCATTTAGATAGTATCTATACCAATGTAAAGAGAATATAAGGTAGCGCCAGACGGAGAAAGGCATTTGATTGGCTGAGCTTGTGACGTCACTCGGTACACAAGCCAGCGCATTGCATACACAAAACTTTACGGATAACAAGCTAAATTGTAAAAAAAAAAAAATCAAGCCACATTTTGAAACTTTAAATAATAAATAAACATTCAAAATCCACACCAATTTTCAATTAACGTCATTCCTCTACTTATTTTTAAAAAATGTTTATATTTGGTTGTCTTAGTATTAAAATATGACTGTGTACTGGGTGATGTAAGCAATGACATTTAATCAAATTCCTCCCAGTGGTGATAACTTTCTATTCTATTTGCATCGATACAGACCGCATATTCCAAACAATTAGTCATATTTTTATTATTATATTTACCAACCTTTCAAATACCTGATTCAGAAAATATATATATTCCACACAAGTGCTATGTGGCTGCAGCAAAACTTGTCACTGTAAAATAAATATGTTTGGATGATTAGGGGCCCCAAGAAAAGTGGGGGCATAGAACTAACCGCACCATTTGGTTCCCCCTCTGGGCGGTCCTGCTAAAACCAGTATTATACGGGAATGTCTTGTTTTCATTTTAACTCTTTACGAATTGTATAGTAAATTTAGGCTGAAAGGTAGCGGGTCCTACCTAAACTGATTAATCATGGTCGTATTTTTTAAACAACACCATAGTTTATATATATATATTAATATATTTAGCACCGCGTCTTACTACCCGTTCGGGTTATACGCTTTAAGTACTAATTAAGCTAATGGATTAGGAATTGGGAAGGTTGAATTAGAGGGAGTGAACCCGCATTTGCGTGGACGGAGAGTGGAAAACCATTTAGGGAAAACCACCCCCAGTTCACCCGACCGAGATTCAAACCTTGATCTCCCCGTCCTCAGCAGTCGAGCTCAACACGACAAGCGCGTTAGCCAACTACGCCACCGAGGCGGGTAACACCATAGTGAAATCAAAAAAGCTTTGTTACCCATCGGGAAGGGTAACAGCTATAATTTTTTTTTGCCACCACGTCCTACTACATGTTCAGATTCTACACATTAATATGTAGGCCTACTAATTACGCTAGTGAGTTAGGGATGACGATGATTGTATTTAAAAGAAATGTACCCGAATTGGCGCGTAGGGGGTGGAAAACAATTTTTGTAAAAAACCACACTCAGTACACCCGACGGGGATTCAAATCCCGATCTCCTTGTCATCAGCAGTCTAGTTCAACGCGAGAGTGACGCCTTAAACCATGTAGCTACATAAGCAACTATGGTTACTGTATACATAAGTTTCTAGAAATATAACATGTCTGCCTTGGTTGCTATATTTTGAGTACGGCCGAGGCTTTGTGGCGCATAATTAGCCAACTTGATGCGTTTGATTTATTAAAACTAGTTTAGGCACTTCTACACTAACGCTTGAGTTATTCAAATATGGGTTCAGAAAGCACCCGTTTTCAGTTAAGAGGATTGTAAGAGTGGTGTAAACTTCTGATTCTAGTGAGAACATAACCGTTCACACTCATCGTAGAGGTGGTATGCCAATATATGACCCCTGGGCCACAGACAAGGAAGAAACAGACTCTCAACCTTGTGGGGGGTTTCGCTGTGCTCCTTTTGGCAGCTTGAGTCCTTCAACACTGGGCTTCGCTAGTGTCGCTGCTGGGTGATGATAGGACTAACCACAGCGACCCTAGTGTTGAAGGACTCAAGCTGCCAAAGAAGCGCAACAATTTTAACCTGGAGGTTGAATGTCTGGGTATATTATTTGTCTGTGGCCCAGGGGGAGATTCTTAACCTCCTGGGAGAAATAAATTCTCTCTTTAGATTATAGTCAGATCTCGTCGTTGTGCTTAATAAGATATTACTGAAAATACACTACAGTCGCGATTATCCGACCTTCAATTATCCGGCCCTCCGTATCCAGTGCTCGGTGTTTAAAAGTGCGTTTTAAAATAAACAAACTTGTAAATCTACTATAAAACATTTACTGAGTTTATGATGTAATCCATTTGACACTCTATTTTCACTTGTTCTTGCTTTGTAGCAGATGTCCCATTTACAACACCCGCCTCAGTGGCATGGTTGGCTAACGCGCTAGTCGTGTTGAGCTCGACTGCCGAGGACGGGGGATATCAAGGTTCGAGTCTCACTCTGGTGAATTGGCGTGGTTTTCCTAAATGGTTTTCCACTTTCCCTCCGCGCAAATTCGGGCTCACTTCCTCTATATTCAATCTTACTAATTCCAAGCCCGTTAACGTAATTAATACTTAAGCGTATATCCCGAATGGGTAGTAAGACGCGATGCTAAATAAAAAAACTTTAATACTACCTTATTCTATTACTAGCAGAAGCACACGGCGTTACCTCGGTAAATGTTTTTCCTTGCTTCGAACAAACAGAAAAAAAAGTCTTAATTTTATTTCTTCCTACCCACTTTTTAATATATTTAGAAAAATATAATAAAAAATCAAAAATTCCGGCCTCCGGATGTAAATGTTTGTGCACAGGGGCTACTAATTTTAAAATTTCAGTCCTTTGACTACGGTAGATATTGCGCAATATTCATGACATACAAACAAACAAACTCTTAATTTTATTAATATGGATTATTGTCATTTAATAAGTATTTAGATTTTTTAGATAAAATTCTTCCCTGTTGAAATTGGACTGCAATCGTCAAACTAAAGATTAATTAGGGAAAGTGATGATCTACAAAATCACTCAATCACCCCTACGGCAGGTTTAAAACTTTGACCCTGTCAGGATTTGAACTAAAGTACTCGTATCTCAGAGCGCTGTTTTAACACAAAGGGAAGTACAATGACTCGGTGCTTTTAGCTATAGCCAAGGTTGATAGGAATTATATTTCTGTATATTCACATTATTTTAAAAGTGTGATTTAGTTTATGATATAAATGGTGTTTTACTGTGTACAGTTTTTACTCATAACAGTTTTAAGTAGAACTAAACAATTAAGTAAACGGAAACTTAAGCTTGCGTAACGGTCACGTTTATCACACACGAGTTTCATTTTAAAATTTACAAGAACAATTTATAAAAGTTCGCATAAGAAAGATTTAAAAAATACATCGTACGTGAGTATAAGAAATAATATTATTGAAATATCCTTCAATATCCTTCCTTCCTACATATTATAGATTGTGTCTAACTAACCGTTCGGGTTATAAGCTTATATAATGATTACGCTAGTGATTTTAGGGATTAGGAAGGCTATATTTAGAGAAAGTGTACCCGCATTTGCGTAAAATAATTTTGGAAAACTATCTACAAATATACATGACCCGAGATTCGAACCTTGACCTCTCCATCATCAGCAGTCTAGTCTACTGCTAGAGTAGCGCCTTAGACAATGCGGCCACAGAAACGGATAGTGTAAATATTAGAAGGTTTACTAACCAGTGTGTGTGAATTTTTATTTGATAAAAAATTAAAACATTAAACTGGTCTAAGAGTTAGAATTATCAAATCTGCTTGCGAGTCTTCCTATGGTTCGTTTATTACACTTTGACCCAGGTCAGTTCCAACACAAACATAAACAATAATAATAATACAAAAAAGAAAAGAAAACTTGTCGCAAGTTATCGGTCATAAAAAATGTCTCGAGAGTCTCCACGCTCGCACACACAGACCCAGCTGCGGCACGTATACCCAGCCAGCGATAATAATAGCTGCACCTCGGAGTGCACGGTAACCGGTGCATGTGCAAGCACGCGATGCACTTCTCAGGCGCATGCGTGGAGCCGGTTCCACCGTGGAGACCTGCTGCTGACGATATCTATCAGGAGAGGATGACTGTCTGGGCGGTGGCGGGTGAAACCAGAACAGCAAACAAGCTGGAGGGATTACCGCCACAAGAATAGGCTTGTAAGACAAAAACTTTAGGTTCGGTTACAAAATGAATGTTTATTTTTTATTTTTAAGTAAATATTGTTCTAAACAAATTAATAAATTAACACTTAATAGGTGACCTGGTTGTCTAGGGGTAAGGTGTCAGACTTCTGTGCTGCTGGTCCGGGGTTCAATCCTTGGTCCCAGCACAGATTTATTTGATTACCAAACCCTTCCTTCACCTCTGAAAAGACGTGTATCAATCACAAATTGTGAATGTGGGGAATGCCAGGCCTCCACCGTGGTTCGGATCCCACGTTAAACTGTAGGTCCTCCATTTCATCTCACACACCCTACCATTACACATTAGCGTAAGTGCGTACAACCCGAACGTGTAGTAAGACGCGGTGCTAATAATAATAATAATAATAATAAATTAATTATGTATGTATGTTCCATAAAAGAGGCAAACGAAGTGATACTTTCAAAATAGCCGTGTCCAGACATTATTTTTTTTTGGAGCAGGAAGGGCAAGGATTATTTTAAACATTAAACCCACGAAACAATTTTAAGTTTTTTTTAAAGTTTGTGTGTTAACACACCGTGACTAATTACTCGTTAGGACTGCGTGTATATACAATACTGTCATACAAACAAGGAGAGAAGGTTCAATTTACAGGAAATATATCCACATTAACGTTAAGGAAGAGTAAGAAACCATTTAAGATAAACCACTCTTAATAAACAGGACCGGGATTTGAATCTTGATCTACCCATCATCGGCAGTTCAGTCTATTACAAGAACGGCGTCTTACTACCCATCAACGCTATTCACATAGTCACATTCATGGTATATAAACGATGAGGGAATCATTTAGAGGAAGTGTATCAGCAATTACGGCCAATTCACATGTTTACTTTCTACCTTTCCATGAAAATTCAGGTCTTTAAATTATTCCCCCTCGTCCTGTTCCCTCTCTATTTTTTATTTGAGGTATTTAATACGCACTTTTTGAACCATTTTAAATTATTAGTACTAGCCTTATAAACTAATTTAAATTTAGAACAGACACAACACACAGCCAGCCACCTTTCTTTAATTCATCACTGTGAAAGGTGAAATCCACACTCCGCCAATGATGACTTTTTTAGCCGCACTGGGAATCGAACCTTTATCCAAGTAGGCAAACACGCTACCAACTGATTTAAGCTGTCGGAATCCTATTTTCTTAGGTTAGTTTTAATCGCCTATATAAAGTTCCGGCAAGAGTATATATAGACTAACCATGAAGCCTGGTAAAAACATGTTAGGAAAAACAGTTGCGAATAGATACAAAAGTTTGAAAGACTACCTTAATATATGCATACGTCAAGTCATTGTATATTCGGGTGTAATTTGGTTTAGCAAGTATCAGAACCTTTAAAATAATAATTTTTTGCTCCACTTTTGAACTATACAAATTTTAATTACGGCCCAATTTTAATAGAAAAAACCTACCTTTTTTAGGTCAAAATTCATAACATTCACTATTTTACTCCAGATAACCTGTCGTATCAATACATGAAATTAGATCTAGTAACGCTTATAACTGTCAGACAAGGCCCTAATGGAGTCAGATTAAGGAAGGTAGAATATTAAAAGGAGAAAAAAAAATAGGCATTTGCGTGGAGCGATAGTGGTAAACAATTCAGGACAAAAATATCCACATTCTATCCTATCAAGATTTGAACCCTGGCCTCTTCGCTACAAGCAATACAGAATACACGGACTTGTTATTTAGTCCACGTACCCACAGGTGCAAGTAATAATTAAAATAAAATAGTAATATACTATCAATGATAAACATAACTTTTTTTTCCCCTTCTAAAATATCCTCTCTTCAACTTCCTTACTGTGCATAACATTTTTTTCCTTCTAAAATATCCTTTCTTCAACGTCCTTACTGTGCATAACATTTTTTCCCTTCTAAAATATCCTTTCTTCAACGTCCTTACTGTGCATAACATTTTTTTCCTTCTAAAATATCCTTTCTTCAACGTCCTTACTGTGCATAACATTTTTTCCTTCTAAAATATCCTCTCTTCAACTTCCTTACTGTGCATAACATTTTTTTCCTTCTAAAATATCCTTTCTTCAACGTCTTTACTGTGCATAACATTTTTTCCCTTCTAAAATATCCTCTTTTCAACGTCTTTACTGTGCATAACATTTTTTCCTTCTAAAATATCCTCTTTTCAACGTCTTTACTGTGCATAACATTTTTTTCCTTCTAAAATATCCTCTTTTCAACGTCTTTACTGTGCATAACATTTTTTCCCTTCTAAAATATCCTTTCTTCAACGTCCTTACTGTGCATAACATTTTTTCCCTTCTAAAATATCCTCTCTTCAACGTCTTTACTGTGCATAACATTTTTTTCCTTCTAAAATATCCTCTCTTCAACATTCCTTACTGTGCATAACATTTTTTTTCTGTGCTCAACCAGTGTATAATATGTTCCCAGCCACCCACGGCAAAAATATCTGCAGCCGAGGTGATACTTCACCGTTAAATCTTGCGCAATTTTTTCTTTTTCTTTTACGATCAGGTGGTTGTTTAATTATCCCGCAAGACCATTGCGGAGGGATACAAGACATTAAACTAAACACCGTCGATACTTGAACTGTTTTCCTTAGTGACGGTGGTTATACGCACACCTCCGTGCGTGGACTGTATCGCTCACAATTCCGCACCTTCCTCGTGAGAGCCACAAGGACACAAATCATTCCGCGTAGTGCACTGGACTAAAAGTGCATTCATAGGGATTGTTTTATTCTTAAATGTTTTTAGCTTATACTTTCAAAAAACACAAATGTACCAGTGGATACGAGTTGTAAATGTCATGACAATTTAGTCTGGTTGGCCCGTGAAGGGGAGGTCGGGGTTTTAATCCCAGCTGTGGGTGATTTTTCCTCAACTATTTCCTACTATCCTTCCACGTGAATGTGGCTAAATTTACTTTAAAATATATCTTTTTCATTCATAATACATTAGTGTAGTTAATAATCTATTATTTATTGTATTTAATATATATTAGTGCATTTAATGTATATAAATGTGTGTATGTGTATTAAATAAGATTCTGTTTGAAAGTATCTCTTGTACATATAAAATAGATTTGATCCAAGATTGATAGCGATTTAATATATTGGTCTTACTGTATCTGGTATTAATATATTTTTTCAACAGTGAGATCTTAAAAAAGCATGACTTGACGTATTAATACGTGAAAGTAAGTCTTAGTAGCTTTTTTAACTGTCAGGCGAGGCCCTGACATTAGAAACGATACCTTACTTATCCATATAGAAACACGTGGTTGTAGATAAATACGTATATCTACTGCGAATGTTAGAAAATCGCTTGCTCGACGAAATAAAACTCTCGACGAAAAGTGAGCCCCTAGCGGTTGAAAATCAAACCGTTTAAAACACGGAAGTTGCGGGTAACGCTGGTCAGCAAGACTCAAAGGTTGTCTGGACAAGGCCCGAGGATATCGCTTTCAGTCCAAAGTTCCTGTCGGTGAGTGTGTCTGTCTGTCTGTCTCATCACCCCGCCCTCGTGTGCGATGCATAGTGATAACTTCATTCGTCCCAGTGACCTACTTTACAATCAGCCTCTTCCTGATCAGTAGGTTACCATTGATTGACGTAGTGGACAATATCTTGTTAAACACAGGTCCAGAATGAACACAAGGATTGCAAATCATCGTAATTGTGTCCGTACGGAAGAGGCCACAATTCAATCAACAGGTCCACAAGTTAAAAAAACACCCCCGATTCAATGGCTGCATGGTCTAAAGCGTCACTCTCCCAATATTATAGACTGCTAAAGAAGTGGAAATTCTCTTCGGTGGACGTAAGGTATAACGCACTACTTTCGTAGTCAACTAGACTGCCGATGACGGGGAGATAAAGGTTCGAATCTCAGTCGGTTGTACTGAGGAGTTTTTATTCCAAAATTGTTTTCCACTCTACCTTTACGCAAATGTGTATACATTTCCTATAAATATAATCTTCTTAATCGTTAAAGCCAAGTACACATACGTTACGTATAGCCCGAACAATTAGTAAGTTACCCTGTTGGTTTCTTATCTCCCCACCCTTCTAGTTTGATAAAGGGTGCCTATTGATCGGGAAAACTGGGAAAATAGTTTGTGTTTTGACGTTTCTTGGGCATTTAAAGGCAATGATCACCCTAAATAACTTCTCGGAATAACCAAGTTAAAGAAAATAAATCGGTTAGGAACTCCACTAGACAAACTATCATCGTCCACTTGTATTTACTCGAATCGGTGGACACGTGGTCTAAACGTCGAAGCTCATTTAGAGTGCTTTGCAAGGGACGGAGAGGTCGGTGTTGAATCCCGGCTGAATGTACTTGGGTATTATTTTATCAATACTTTCCCATCCTCCCTCCACGCAAATACGGGATTATATACTCCAAAATTATACCTTCCGTATCCCTCCCACATTAGTTCAATTAATATACACGCCCATGCGTATAGCCCGAACGAGTATTAAGACGAGGTGGGAAAAAAAAGTACAATAACAAATTAACTACTGGGCTATGTATTCTAGATCGATCACCAGCGAGGGTAACAAAATTATCACTTTTGAATTAAATATGTCCTCTTTCTTTCCCTTTACTTCCACTGACTAGGGTTTTTGTGCTTGACCGAAAGATAAAGTTCGTAAAAGCCATCAAGAGCCTACCTTAAAGTTTAGGAATATCAAAAACAATTGAAACAATAATTCAACTACTAATGAGGTATTTGCCCCGTTGTTGCATTGGGAAGCATGTTCATATCTACAACCTTCGTCTCCTGAGAGAGAAGGGAAATAGGAGAAGGAAATAAAATTACGACATGGGAGAAAGCTTACACTGAGGACTATACATTTCCCAAAGACCGGCTTGAAAACTCACTTCTAAAGTGAATAATTCCTTCTACCGCAGTAACACGCGCCTCGGTATAAATATCAACCTCATTTGTTATTGTTTGCAGGTGACATACTGGTCGGAGTTCGAATCCCGGTCGGATTTACTGAGGATGTTTTTCCCTTGACGTATAGATGTATAAAAATGATTTTTAGTAACTTTTATAACTGTCGAAAAAGTTCCTTCCTATCTAAATCAGACTCTATTTCAGTATTTCTCAAAGTGTTCCCAATAGCTGACCACTTGATAAGCGTTCGATGTACCTTAATATACTACCTAACTGTCTCCTTGCCGAAGCTAGAATCTCTATTTATTTATCCTTCGTTATACCCTGAAAGGTAGTGAGCTTACTTACGAAGTTCAATTATGGCTTGGCTTTTAATATGGCGCCGGAGAACATCTAAAGCGCATAAGAGGAAGAAACCTATGATAAAAAGCGCAAGAAGACATGGACCAAAAGCACACAGGAAAACAACAAATGGTTTAACGTGGCAACATGGCAAACATGTATTGTAAACAACCCCTTACTCTTTACAATAATTAAAATAAACTAATAAAACTACATGAAACAACCCCTTTACTATTTGCAATTGTGGTTAGGTTAGGTTAATTCAAGTAAGTTAGGCGTTATGTTATGTTAGGTAAGGTAAGGTTAGTTAAGGATTATTTTATGTTAGGTTAGTTAAGGTTTATGTTATGTTAGGTTAGTTAAGGATAATGTTATGTTAGTTAACAAAACTCACGATACTTGTAGTTTCTGAAAAATAACAATTTCCTGCGATGTTGCCATATCTCAAAAAATACAAACGATTGTGCACTTTTGATACACCTACCTTTTGCGCATCTAATATACGCCAAAGCAGGTACACACATTTGGCCTGTGCGCTTGAAGTACGTAGCCATATAGGGACATAGTGTAATCTGTCAAGGTAAGGCTTCTACCTGAGCTGCTAGCAAAGTGTGCTTTATTATCAAGCATTAAAATACAGCATTTTTATTGAATTTTTTCCGTATGAACCATCCACATGTTATATTAATTATTGTGGCATAAAGTATCGTTGAATTATAGGATTTTAACTTGTTAATCTTGTACTCGTTAGCACTTTTACTTATTTCCCCCCCCCTATAGTCCCGTTCGCGGACCATCTGGCAGATCACCGTGGACCACAGTTTGAGACCACTGCTATATATATAGGTAGACATACTCATCACTACACAGTCACACTATCTATATACTCAAATATACCCATTGAGTCTACATCAACAAAAGTTTTCTGAAATGTGATATGGGTTTTATTTTACTTTTTTGAATACGTTGAATTGTTTCAGCGATATTATACTTGGAAATTAAGGCATTGCATCACTTCTGCTTAAGCGTTCGTCTCCGTTTATTTCTCGTTTAGTCTATACGCTAACCACATTATCAGTTCTAGCGTCTGTGGCTCACAATATGAATCTTTCTACGATAAATGTATTTACTACCACCTGAACATTGTTGCGTTTCAAATATCAACCAACTAAATATTCCATTCACCGTAGGAATTGGCTTCTGAAAGACCTTTTTCCCTACCATAAATCTACTATATAGTAGGATATTGGTAGGAAAAAAGACCTTTCAGAAGTCAATTCCTACCGTGAATGGAGTATACCAATAAATACACCATGCTTTCGCCACTCCTAGAAGGAAAGTTCAGGTGGAGATGTAAGAAACGCGAGTTAGATGAAGTATTTTTGCAGTTGTTATAGCAAAACTTTTTTTGCCAGAATAAATGCTCCAATAGAAACCTAGAGCTTTATTTTCTTCACATGGGGATATCAACAGTTGTTGAATATCTAACATGCTCATAGCAGCATTATATAAGAAACTTTTTAAATGAAGATAAAAGGTTGTCATTAAATTCCATGACACCCTTTGACATATATTCAAGAACTGTTGAATTTATTATGTGAATAGAATTAAACTCTATGTTTCTACTGGAAAAAGGTTTGATTTCTTTTGACAAAAAAAAAGTTTTGTTATAAAAACTGCAAAAAAATTCTCCTTGACTCTTGTTCCCTTCACTCCTACCTTTAAAAAAAATCTAAAAAGTAGTCAACAAAGCAGCCATATTTTATTTGCACAAGATCACTCGAACCTAAAGGTCATGTTGAGCACATTTACAACTTGCTGGTACTAAACTGAAACGCCAATATAACTAATATAATGATCAAAATGAAATAATACCTATTATTATTATTATTATTATTATTATTGGCGTTTCGTTTAGATGCCTCTAATTTACAGGGATTTTCATCGTACAATCGAACATTTAATATTGGGGATCGATTCTTTTAATTGTGGATATAGGGCTATTGAGTTTGACATCCTGACTCAAAATTTTCAAAAGAAAACATTTAATAAACTCGTTGCCCAGGATTCGTAAGAGCTGATTGGTGGGTTAAACTGATACACAAATAATCAACTACTTTAGACACTCTTAGATGGACCCGTGATGTAAGGCATAATTCTACTTGGTCTGGTTGGATTATGATGACGAGTTCGGGGTTCAAATCCCTGACGATTGTATTGAGGGGGTTTATATAAATGCCTTATTCCTCGGCGTGCGAGAATGTTGGTATATTTACTCTAAATGTGTAATGATATGATGATTGTGAGATGAAATGGAGGACCTACAGTTTAACGTGGGATTCGAACCACGGTGGAGGTCTGGCATTCCCCACATTCACGAGTTGTGATTGATACACGTCTTGTCAGAGGTTAAGGAAGGGTTTTGGCAATCAGATAAATCTCTGCCGGGACCGAGGATTGAATCCCGGACCCCCAGCACAGAAGTTCGACACCTTACTCCCTAGACTACCAGGTCACCCTTAATGATGTTAACTAAATATGAACTTTTGCTTTCAACGAACAATTTTTATTAATAATTTGTGAAAATAAATTGGAGCTTTAAAGGAATAGGATAGGTGCTATATTTAAAGAGAACGTCTTTAAAAGTGAAGGTTGGAAAGCTAATCCTGATAAGATAATTCCGGACTTCCTTCTTGAAAAAAACCCCCCTTTTTACCGCTTGGTGGGCACAAATTACGCCGTGGGAAGGAAGGTATAAGTTGCGCGAGCACTGGTCCTGAGCGGATACCTCTAGACGACTGTTGTGAAATGAGGTTTTAGAGTTGTGATTCTTAATTACTGACGGCGTCGATGTGTGTAAATCTTGACGAACTACATAAATAGCCGTTTAAACGACTCGCTGTCTTCAAGACATTTCAAGTACCGGGACATAACTAGCTACACGCAATATTTCAGGTCTGGTTGGTCGCACGGTTAGTGTACCTGATTCTGAGCTGAGAGCTTGGCCGTGGTTCGAACATAAACTTGAACATAAGTGTTTTATTCACACATAAATGTTTCATTCTTTCTCCAGGTAGATTCAGTGACGTTTGTTTAACTTACCCTGTTCATTATTTAATTTAATTGTATCGAACTTATACCACTAATGTCAACTGTGTGAAGGGGTTGCTCGACTTTGGCCAAAAGAGGCTAAGTGTTACAACAAAAATAATTGCGGCAATTAGAATAGTTTATTCCCATTGTGGTTTACCGTACTCCACCCAATAAGATTGTGGTAAAAAAACTATCTCGTGTATCCTAATCAATACCCTCTCACCCGATTCGGTGGACGCATTGTTTCAGGTGTCCCTCTTAACCATAGATTGGATCTCTTATGACGGGGTGTTTGGGTATTCTGATGACGATTTTTCCTAAATGGTTTTCCACTCTTTCTTCACTGAAGTTCGGGTACATCTCCTCTAAAAGTTTAAACGTCCTACTCTCAAACACATTAGAGTAATTAATACATAGGCCTATAATCCGAATGGTTATTAAGACGTGGGGGTAAAAAAAAAATCAATCCACTAAGGTGCTACGCGTATCGGTGCGTCGCATAGTCCAGGGGTGGAGAGCTCAGAGTTGCAATACTGGTCGGTTTTACTTAAAGTGGGGTTCCCTCAATGGTTGTTCTTCCTTCTGCTCAAACGCTGCTACGTTTCCTTTAAAATCCTACCTTCCTCATCCTTATATCATTCGCATGATTAATGTCTGTGCATTGTCTGAGCGGGTACTAAGACTCGGTCGAAAGGGAAATAAAAGGTTTTTTTGGGGGGGTACCTACCAGTAGAGAATGCCAGCGTGTTCGACTGACATGCTCATCTCTGACTCAGTATTTGGTTCGACGTAGTGATTTCCTATGTTTCTTTTACCGTTTTATCATCAGACGAATGTTTGTGAATTTCCTTAATATTTACCTTTCTCCTTCTGCGTCATTAGATTATTTAATCTAATGATAAAACAAGGAATGGTAACAATGGGTATATGACTCTGAATTATAAAAAATATATAAGGATTCTCCTTGATATATATATTAGCACCGCGTGTTACTACCCGTTCGGGTTACACGCTTACGTACTAATTACGCCAGTGGTTTTATGTATTAGAGAAGTTTGTTAGGCCTAATATTAAGTGTACCCGAATTTGCGTGGAGAGAGAGAGAGAGATAGAGTGGACAACTATTTTGGAAAATCCAACCACAGTACAACTGACCGATATTCGAACCTGGATCTCCCCGTCATCGGCAGTCTAGTCTACTGCGAGAGTAGCGCGTTAGAACACGCGGCCATTGAAGCGAATTTCTATCAATTTAATAAACATCTAGACCCTAGGGCCTGGTGTGAATTTTTGGATGTGTTGTCATATATTAAACTTTCTTACACACGTAAGTCATATACTGTGTGTTTAAAAAGTTAAGTTTTAAAATAATCTAATGATAAACAATTAAATAGTAAGAAAAAACTTCAAATTGATAAAAAAAAATTCCCAGTAACATTAGTGTTGTCAATAATGCTTTTTAAATTAGTTTAATTAAGTGATTATCTCGGAGGCAAAGGTAGGGTAATTAACTCCTAAGAACATACTTAAAACGAGTTCAATGACCATAAACTCGTTTTTTAGCACCGTATATGTTACTAATGACGCTAATGGGATATGTATGATGAAGGTTGAATTTAGAGGTGGTGTACTTGCATATTTATGGATAGAGAATGGAAAACTATTTTTTGTAAAAAATCACCCTCAATACACCTGACCGATATTTGAACCTTGATATCCCCGTCATCTGCAATCTAATCTATTGCGAGTGTAGCGCTTTAGACCATGCGGCCACCGAAAGGGTTGATGTGTTCTTAAAACAAGCGAAATATTATACAAAATTAAAAATTAGTTTGGTGTGTGATTTATCTTTCCTCGATGAATGTGGAACTCGTTTGTGAAATATACAACTATCTGGAGCAATCGAACAAGCTAATAATATGACGTGAGATAATGATTGTAAAGTAACTCCTGGACATTCTATCTGGGTAATATCCAGGCTGAGGATCGTGGATACAGGCTAGGTGGAGAGTGAAAGTAATAGAAACCTTGACCGAATATTCCTTTTTATTGGGTGTTTGTATAGCTCCTCGATCGCTAATCTTTATCGATTTATCTGATTTGCCCCTCAACGTTATTAAGAGACGAAACTTTAACTCCCATTCGAATGAACAAAGAAATAAGATCCTGGATAGATCCCTGTAAGACGAGTCGGTTCTTACCGCCGACCCGTTTCGGTGACTCCTTGGTCTAAGATGCCACTCTCGCGATAAACTGCGACTGCTGAAGATGGGAAAATCGTGGTTCAATCGCGGTCGGGTGTACTGGGGTGTTTTTTTTTACTAAATGATTTTCCACTATTTCTCTTGATGCTAATGTGGGTATACTTCCTCTAAATTTAACCTTCCTCATTCCCAACCCATTAGTTTAATTAACGGTGCATATGAACTTCAGAACAACTAATACCGGTGCACACAAACAGCGGAACAACTCATCCGTGGTTGGTAGGAAAATTGAGGTTAGGTTAGGCTTCGTTAGGTTAGGTTAGGCTAGTTTAGTTTAGGTTAGGTTATGTAGGTTAGGTTATGTTAGGTTATGTTAGGTTAGTTTAGGTTGGGTAATGTTAGGTTAGGTTGGTTTAGGTTATGTTAGGTTAGGGGTTGAACGTGATTACAGGTTGTTCCTAAACTCATGTGCACAGCCTGACAGGCATAATTTATTCCGCCTTTCGAGTGCGCCCTCAATTAATATATAGGCGTGTAATCCGAAACGGCATTAAGCCACGGTGCTAAGAAAAACAAAAATTAAAAAATGCACAGTCCCGAGATGTAACCAGAGTCTCCGTTCTTAGCTGCTGCACTACGGGAGGCTCGTCACTCCCAACTTAGCCGGAATGTATTTGAGAGCGGTTGCCCGCGGCTGAAGGTTTGGGGCGCGGCTAACTAATACAGATACAGGCACACATGTTGTAACATGTCATGTAGTTCACTGGCAATCAACCGATCACTAGGCTATTGCGAACTTTTGACCTCATAGATTTGGGTTCGATGCTGTTTCATTAGATCAATGGGCACGCCATTTCACGAACGCTCTTGGTTTTTTAGCGGCGAGTATTTGAATCAAGCTTTTTTTTTATAGAAAGATGTCTTAAAGTGGGATTAGTAAAGGTTAGTGATATGATACCTGATTAGTATAGAATATCCATCCAGAAAATATAACATTGCATATTCACTTCCGTGTACAGCAACATTCTAAACTAGTTTTGTTTTGGCTTTGTTTCTTAGGTAATGAATACATCGAAAAAAAACACAGCATTCTTTTCCGTTGACATCATCTTAACGCTTTTATCCCCACCGCTTCTTAATAGCCGTCAGGGCTACACGTATTTTAATTTCGTTAATGGGGTAGGGATAAGGAAGGTGTAAATTCAAGGGAAATATACCCTAATTTTCGTGGAGGTAAGGGGGCAAAATTTATTATTATTATTTAGCACCGCGTCTTACTACCCGTTAGGGTTACACGCTTTAAGTACTAATTACGCCAATGGATTAGGAAGGTTGAATTAGAGGAAGTGAACCCGCATTCACGTGGAGGGAAAGTGGAAAACAGTTTAGGAGAAACCATTCACCCGACCGAGATTCGAAACTCGATCTCCCCGTCCTCAGCAGTCGAGCTCAACACGAAACTAGCGCGTTAGCCAACCACGCCACCGAGGCGGGTAAGGGGGCGAAAAAATTGAGGAAAATATGGCTTAGGTGGTCTCATGGTTTAAGGCGTCGTTCTCGCAGTAGACTAGACTGCCGATGACGGGGAGATAGAGGTTCGAATCTCGGTCAGGTGTACTGAGGGTGGTTATCCTAAATAGCTTTCTACTCTCACTCCACGACAGATTCTGGTATAATTACTCTAGATAAACCTTCCTCATACCTTAAACCATTAGCGTAATTAGTACATAGTCAAACAAGTAGTAAAACGCTGTGTTAAAAAAAAAGTAGGGAAAAAAATTGAACCACGTATTTTTTTGGGATGAGGGTCAGGTGTGTTAATTACTCGTCTAAAAGTTTTTGTAATAGCTAATTTAACTCTGTATTCTGTTGTTGTTTTTTGTTTGACGCCTCTAAGGAAACTTGAAACTTGAAACTCATGTGCTTTTTTTCCCACACATGAGATGACTCGCGGGGTTTTGCGGTTATTCTGCGGATCTATTCTTCGTGTAAAATCGCCCATAGCGAGTTCAGTTCAGATAATCATGCTCACACTCTAAATAATTCGCTTTAAATCTCTTTCTACCCTTAAGGACGATAAGGTACTCCACTGTGACAGTTAACATGTTAACATATGCCCAAATAATCGTTCTAGTTTTAATTTCTTGGATGTATTTACTAGATTTACGTCAGATCGCGTTCATTTTCTAAACATGTGATTTTATCAGCACACTTTTTTATAAACGAGATTAATTTAGGACGAGAACAATTGATAATAGGGCCATACCGAGGGTGTGTGTGGGTCTTGGGGGTTAACCCCCTTTCTCTTCTATCTACCCCCTTTGTACCACCCTCCTTCCCACCTCTTTCACGCCTTCAAAATAGTATTAATACTGTATTTTTGTACTACCCCTCAATACCTAGGCCAGTAGCCTATTAGAGTCCTATAAAATTCATAGGACTCACAACTGCAATTATACCCGAACGGGTATTAAGGCGCGAAGTAAAGAAATCACTTTAAATTGCATCTAGAGAGAATTAATGTTAAAAAAACATTCCTAGCAATCTCACCACGAGCCGCCACAGAAAGGACCCTTCTAAAATTATTTTTTCGAGTGCAGCACTGCTTTACAATACACCTTGAGTTCTTTTAGACATGTAATCAGCCACCCGAACCAGCCATATACGAAGAAAAGTGTCCATTCTCTAAATACCTCTTATAAAATCCATACTGGTAGCTGTTGCGAGTTTTTTCCACCACAGTTTCTTACCACCCGTTCTAGATATCTGTATTTAGTTATGCTAATTGGTGACCTGGTGGTCTAGGGGTAAGGTGTCAGGCTTCTGTGCTGGCGGCCGGGGTTCAATCCTCGGTCCCGGCACAGATTTATCTGATTACCAAACCCTTCCTTCACCTCTAACAAGACATCTTGTGAATGTGGGGAATGCCAGGTCTCCACCGTGATTCGGATTCCACGTTAAACTGTAGGTCCTCCATTTCATATCACTATCACCCTACCATTACACATTAGCATAAGTGCATATAACCCGAACGGGTAGTAAGACGCGGTGCTAATAATAATAATAATAATAATAATAATAGTTATGCTAATTATTTAGAATAAACCACCAATAAATGCACTCTGCCGGGAATCGAGACCCAGACTCCCCGTAGCAAGCAAATCAGACCAGATGAGATTGATGCCTTAGCCCGCGTGCTCACCTATATGGGTGATACGCGATTGAATATCTGTAGACCTAGAATATTCCCAATCGCTATATTCCTGTGAGTTTATGTTTTAGCCCGATGTAATGGCAAGTTTGTAGCCATTTTGAATTCAAGACAAATACAAAATATAGTTTATTCAAACAGGACGAATATTAAGAATAATTCAATTTTTATGTTTTATATTTATTTTACTTTTTTTCAATATATTTTTAAAGATGCAGAATTCATTCGGTGCTTTGATATATAGTTTTTATTTCGTAAACGTATTATTTTGAAATATTTTCAAACTAAATAAGACAGTTTATTTATAAAAAAATATTTCTTCAGTATTAAGAAAAAAATGTTCCCTAAGAAATGGTTATTTTAGCTTTATTTTTCTATAAACTAAATAATCTACCAACTCTTTTACACGAAAAATTTATAAACTAATTTCTTTTTATTGCCTTACATTCCTAATAATGGTTTGAAGGGCGAACATTTCCCATGAATGGTAGGCACGGATTTTTTTAATAGAAAAAAAAATCCCTCATTGGTCACACTTCAAACTCAAAAGCCAACAAAATTACAGGGAACTTGAATATGAAAAACCGCAGAACGAAATGCCATTCTATTTTATCATTAATATAAACGTATGTACATATATATTTCTTCGACTTAAGAAAAAAAAAAAGAGTTAATTTTCTTGTTTTTGTTATGTTGTCATAATGCGCTGTCTTGAGTATATATTAAAGTTGTAATAGGACGATATTGAACATGGGATGAAGAGTCGTTTTTCTTTTTTTTTGGCTGAGGCTCCGGTAATTGCGTGTTTGGACGAGGGAACGGGGTTTTTAAAGGGCCGGGGATCCAGAAATGACAAGTTAGCTGCTAATGTTTGTCTCTGAGACGTGTGATTACGTCACACTACAACCCCGCCCTGTGATCGGTCGGGAACGTGTGTTATTAAGGGACATGTTTATACGGCAAAGAGGAGGGGGTAGAAGTTTGGACGTGTGTTGGTGGTAGGATTGCTCGTATGAGAAAGTTTATTCCTACTTTTTTTTTTCTCTCCTGTACCTGAATCAATCATACGACTCGAAATATTTAACGTCAATATCGTGGATAGTACTACATTAATTTTCAAAACTGTGCTTGTTTTGACACATTTATATACCTACTAAGTGCAGTTGCCAAAATGAGGGTCGTGGATATAAAAACAAACTTAAATCAGGGCATTTGATGCGCTAAAGATCGTTTCACTCCTCAAATGACTTCGAAATTACGATATAATTCAACTAAAATAATACACTATATTCACTCAAATATTTTTCATATATTATGTCTACCACAAGTCATGTCATCTGAAGCTTTAACTTTTGATAAATATTATAAATACCTATAAAATAATACTAATAATCAAATTAAATGTTATCAACGTCAACAGCAATTTTGTTTTAAATTGAAAAATAGTTTTTTAATCAAAATTCTCTCTTCAAAGTTTATGAAGACTCAAAATGGCTAAAATTTTTTAACAAATACTTCTACAAACTAACATTTTAATATATTTAAATATACATTTTGAGATAGATTATATTGGATGGATTAATCTTTGACATTCTTTTAACGAACCATATTTTTATATTAAAATAATATATATTTGCATCAAAATACCTTTGAAAATACAAGATATATAATATATATATATATATATATCCATTAATGTTCCCAACCAATGGCCTGGGTCAGTTTTTTTTATTCAATTCAAACCCTGGACCCTTAGATTATTAGATAGATACGAGACCAACTGAGATAAGGTGTCGGATTACAAAGATTTAATTAATTTTAGAATGAAGTGTTTATTTTTATTGATGTCCTAGTTATTAATATTTTTATATGAATTAATTTAGGTCAACTTTGACTTTTTTTTTGTTCTTTACAATATACAAAATTGAGGCAAAAAAATTCTATCCACCGAAACGCACACGCGAGTGTCCACGTTGTTAAAATTCACATTCCTTGACAAGAGGGAAACCAAAGAAGTGTCTAAACTTATTGGACGTCTTATAATATTGCGGCCACCCGCGCTCTCCCATTCACAAAACTCGCCCAAACTGTACTCATTCATTACTCCGCATCTCGAGTACACCCGCCTACAAAAACCATTAGAATAAGGATGACGGAAAGATAATAACCGTACGGCCATTATAGCACTTTAATGCTAAACCATGAAGCGCGCCATTTCATGGAGCGTAATTTGGCCAGGACGGATATTCCCAGGCTTCATGCGGGAAAACGGTTTTATTACCCGCCTCGGTGACGTAGGTTATTATTATTATTATTATTATTATTATTATTATTATTAGCACCGCGTCTTACTAACCGTTCGGGTTATACGCACTTACGCTAATGTGTAATGGTAGGGTGATTGTGAGGTGAAATGGAGGACCTACAGTTTAACGTGGAATCCGAACCACGGTGGAGACCTGGCATTCCTCACATTCACAAGATGTCTTGTCAAAGGTGAAGGAAGGGTTTGGTAATCAGATAAATCTGTGCCGGGACCGAGGATTGAACCCCGGACGCCAGCATAGAAGTCTGACTGACACCTTACCCCTAGACCACCAAGTCACCTGTGGTGACGTAGTTAGCTGACGTGCTAGTCGTGTTGGGCTCTGCTGACAAGGACGGGGAGATCGGGGATCGAATCTCGGTCGGGTGAACTGAGGTTTGTTTTCCTAAATGGTTTTACACTTTCCCTCCACGCAAAAGCGGGTATATTTCCTCTAAATTCAACCTTCCTACTTCTTAATCCATTGGCGTAATTAGTACTTAAAAGTAAGACGCGGTACTAAATAAAAAATAGGGCCTTATTCGATTAATTTGTTTAAAGCAATGGTTAATAACGGCTTAATTTTAAGGGATAAGGATGAGGAAGGTGGTTTAAAAGAAGCACGCTTGAAGTAGTTTGGAAAGAGAAGGAAATAAATATTTTTATAGCACCGCTTCTACTACTCATTCGAGTTATACGCTTATGTATAGTTATGATAATGGGTTAGGGATGAGTAAGGTTGAATTTAGAGGAAGGGGAGCCACATTTGCCTAGAGAGAGAGAGAGAGTGGAAAAATATTCAGGAAAACCACCCTCAGTAAACCCGATCGGGATTGAACCCCGATCTCCACTTCATCAGTGGTCTAGTCTATTGCGAGAGTAGCGCCTTAGACCATACGGCCACCGAAGCGGGTAGTTGATAAATCAAAAACCACCCTGGATGAGATTTGATGTAATCTTTGATATCTCTACAATTATTTTCTTATCGATACCATTTCAAGGCTAAAGCGCCCGGTTTTTCTTTAGACATTACATTTAAATATATGATTTGAACCATACTCAATTTTGTTTACTTAAGAAAGGGGTCAATCAAGATTATCATCTAATTTATTTTGAGTATGGGTGTACATATTCTCGTCCATATATATCCCCACCTATCACACACTTAGACAAACACACACACACACACACACACACACACACATGTCAAGTATGTAATTTCTGCGACGATCGCCATGGAAATTATAATCTACATGTAGGCGACACAGCTATAGTGTTTTGTTTTTTTTCTGAGGTAAAGTCCTTGTTTTTTCACCTTCACCACATAACTTATTATGTCCTCCCCCCCTCTCCCCGCTCTCCGACGATGTCGCCTGTCTCCGAACCATGTTATGTTATGTCGTGGTTGTCGTTGTGTCTGGTGTTTCCACATAATAATTACCGCGAGAGAGAGTTGAACCTTCTCTTGACGCCCTGAACAACTTAGGGGAGGGGGAGGAGAGGGGAGGGAGAGAGAGAAAAAGACACCCCCTTACCATGTCTCGGGACTAGCTACACATGACAATTATACACCCTTCTCGTGTCCAGGGTGAAATATCCTACCACCCCTTAATTCTTGGGGATACACCTTTTGTGTGCTCGGGGGATGATTCGTCGCGTTCGTTGACGCACCGGTTTGTTTTTAATCTGACAGTATCAACTTTTTCACATACGCCGGAACGTTGTCCTAGATAAGAAGTCATTAAGTAATCAGATGGTGGGTTTAATTCTGGAACTATAAACGTTCCAAATAAACCTAAACTGTATTCTAGATGTATAATTAATAATTAACAAGTTAGTGGATCTAGTTTTGGCATTATCAACGTTCCAACGAAACTGGGATTACTTCTTAGATGTAGAACCAATAAGTAACAAGACATTGGGATTTAATCAAGCAATATCAACGTTCTAAATAAACTAGGATTAGCGTGTAAATGTAGATCCAATAAGTAACACACTGGGATTTGATCAGGCAATATCAACGTTCTAAATAAACTAGGATTAGCTTGTAGATGTAGATCCAATAAGTAACGACACACTGGGATTTGATCAGGCAATATCAACGTTCTAAATAAACTAGAATTAGCTTGTAGATGTAGATCCAATAAGTAACGACACACTGGGATTTGATCAGGCAATATCAACGTTTTAAATAAACTAGGATTAGCTTGTAGATGTAGATCCAATAAGTAACGACACACTGGGATTTGATCAGGCAATATCAACGTTTTAAATAAACTAGGATTAGCTTGTAGATGTAGATCCAATAAGTAACGACACACTGGAATTTGATCAGGCAATATCAACGTTTTAAATAAACTAGGATTAGCTTGTAGATGTAGATCCAATAAGTAACGACATACTGGGATTTGATCAAGCAATATCAACGTTTTAAATAAACTGGGATTAGCTTGTAGATGTAGATCCAATAAGTAACGACACACTGGAATTTGATCAGGCAATATCAACGTTTTAAATAAACTAGGATTAGCTTGTAGATGTAGATCCAATAAGTAACGACATACTGGGATTTGATCAAGCAATATCAACGTTTTAAATAAACTGGGATTAGCTTGTAGATGTAGATCCAATAAGTAACGACACACTGGAATTTGATCAGGCAATATCAACGTTTTAAATAAACTAGGATTAGCTTGTAGATGTAGATCCAATAAGTAACGACATACTGGGATTTGATCAAGCAATATCAACGTTTTAAATAAACTGGGATTAGCTTGTAGATGTAGATCCAATAAGTAACGACACACTGGGATTTGATCAGGCAATATCAACGTTTTAAATAAACTAGGATTAGCTTGTAGATGTAGATCCAATAAGTAACGACACACTGGGATTTGATCAGGCAATATCAACGTTTTAAATAAACTAGGATTAGCTTGTAGATGTAGATCCAATAAGTAACGACACACTGGGATTTGATCAGGCAATATCAACGTTTTAAATAAACTAGGATTAGCTTGTAGATGTAGATCCAATAAGTAACGACACACTGGGATTTGATCAGGCAATATCAACGTTTTAAATAAACTAGGATTAGCTTGTAGATGTAGATCCAATAAGTAACGACACACTGGGATTTGATCAGGCAATATCAACGTTTTAAATAAACTAGGATTAGCTTGTAGATGTAGATCCAATAAGTAACGACACACTGGGATTTGATCAGGCAATATCAACGTTTTAAATAAACTAGGATTAGCTTGTAGATGTAGATCCAATAAGTAACGACACACTGGGATTTGATCAGGCAATATCAACGTTTTAAATAAACTAGGATTAGCTTGTAGATGTAGATCCAATAAGTAACGACACACTGGAATTTGATCAGGCAATATCAACGTTTTAAATAAACTGGGATTAGCTTGTAGATGTAGATCCAATAAGTAACGACACACTGGAATTTGATCAGGCAATATCAACGTTTTAAATAAACTAGGATTAGCTTGTAGATGTAGATCCAATAAGTAACGACATACTGGGATTTGATCAAGCAATATCAACGTTTTAAATAAACTGGGATTAGCTTGTAGATGTAGATCCAATAAGTAACGACACACTGGGATTTGATCAGGCAATATCAACGTTTTAAATAAACTAGGATTAGCTTGTAGATGTAGATCCAATAAGTAACGACACACTGGGATTTGATCAGGCAATATCAACGTTTTAAATAAACTAGGATTAGCTTGTAGATGTAGATCCAATAAGTAACGACACACTGGGATTTGATCAGGCAATATCAACGTTTTAAATAAACTAGGATTAGCTTGTAGATGTAGATCCAATAAGTAACGACACACTGGGATTTGATCAGGCAATATCAACGTTTTAAATAAACTAGGATTAGCTTGTAGATGTAGATCCAATAAGTAACGACACACTGGGATTTGATCAGGCAATATCAACGTTTTAAATAAACTAGGATTAGCTTGTAGATGTAGATCCAATAAGTAACGACACACTGGGATTTGATCAGGCAATATCAACGTTTTAAATAAACTAGGATTAGCTTGTAGATGTAGATCCAATAAGTAACGACACACTGGGATTTGATCAGGCAATATCAACGTTTTAAATAAACTAGGATTAGCTTGTAGATGTAGATCCAATAAGTAACGACACACTGGAATTTGATCAGGCAATATCAACGTTTTAAATAAACTAGGATTAGCTTGTAGATGTAGATCCAATAAGTAACGACATACTGGGATTTGATCAAGCAATATCAACGTTTTAAATAAACTGGGATTAGCTTGTAGATGTAGATGGAATAAGTAACGACACACTGGGATTTGATCAACAATAGCAACGTTCTAAATAAACTAGGATTAGCTTGTAGATATAGATGGAATAAGTAACAACACACTGGGATTTGATCAGGCAATATCAACGTTCTAAATAAACTGGGATTAGCTTTTAGATGTAGATCCAATAAGTAACGACACACTGGGATTTGATCAAGCAATATCAACGTTCTAAATAAACTGGGATTAGCTTTTAGATGTAGATCCAATAAGTAACGACACACTGGGATTTGATCAAGCAATATAAACGTTCTAAATAAACTAGGATTAGCGTGTAGATGTAGATCCAATAAGTAACGACACACTGGGATTTGATCAAGCAATATCAACGTTCTAAATAAACTGGGATTAGCTTGTAGATGTAGATGGAATAAGTAACGACACACTGGGATTTGATCAACAATAGCAACGTTCTAAATAAACTGGGATTAGCTTGTAGATGTAACAATATATTTGTATTGGTGCCGGTAATATCAACGTTTTATAGAAAGTTGGACGACTTCCTAGATGTAGAGTCAATCATTAACAATGCATTTGGATCTGATCCAACATTATCAACGTCCTAGTTATAGATTTAGGGGCTTAATACTTAGCGAGTATTACGGGACCTGTTAAAGCCTTACGAGTGTTATGTCTAGCTGTTTTGAATTGTTGGATTGTTCCAATGCTATGATATGTTATCACCGACACAATTAAAATAATTTAAGGGAAAAAAAGAAGAAAGAAGGTGAATATTAAGAGTGGCTACCATCATTAGCTCGGATAAAGAATATCATGCGACATTGTGTCAAAACATCCCAAGTTCAACTACTTGGAAAGGAACTTGATATACCTGGACTATCCGTAGGAGTTTGATAAAAATCAAGCCAAAGTAATTAAACTCACAATTGGTACATTGTTACCGTCAAATATCTCGTTGATACAGAAACAAAGGAACCAAGACTTAAAATAACATCCCCGAGTCTATGGTACTGTATCTAATAATTTCACGTAAACAATAAAAGAGTAAATAATTCACTTATTTTTTAAATACAGCTTAGTGGAGAATAGTTTCTTATGAAATTACACCCTTTCTTTCTTTTTTGGTGTTAAGGTGAAGGACTTACGGAAATCGAGTAATTATATTACATTTTAACGTTAATGGATGAAATAAATAATTAAATGTTAACAGTTTTGAAACCCCTACCGTCATAAATGAATTTAAACTATCGATTATTATTGATTCTTTTCATTGAATGTAGAAGCAAGCTTCCTACATTTAAATGTTTCGTATGACTTATTCAATAGTTTCGTTAAATGGGAAAGTGCTCATTAAAAGGAAAGTGATCTTTATCTTCGTCAAGGGTTGTTAGATTCTTTAAATTTTGATATCCAAACACATTTTCAAGATGTTCCTCGATACTCACTTCAAACAGAAAAAAAATAATCATTCGGACCCCATAAAATATTGAAAATACAGCTGGGAGGGCTAGGTGAGTGGTTAGCACACCTAGCCTTGGAGTTATACCGGTCGTTAATTCATCATTGTGAAAGGGGTAATCCCACATTTCACCAATTATAGTTATTTTGGCCATGTCAGGAATCGAACCCGGGACCCTTAGCTCAGTAGACACATACTATCGGCTGAACTAAGGTGTTGGACCTTAAAGATTTACGGATTGTTGAAATTTTTTTTTTCTAATTACTTTATGATAAATTAAATGATTGTGTCATATCATTTATTTAATTTAACTGTTTAGCTTAGTTTGTTTGTATCCAGGGTGTGAGAATAATAATACAACTGTATTGTCACGTAGATTGAGAATCACCGTGCATCAGTCACGATGTCACGGCGCCCCATCACCTGGGTTCACCCAAAATGAAGATAAACTGAGGTTAAGCTCGAGGTGCCATTGCGAAGGTTCGTTTTTTGTTGTTGTTATTGTTTTGTTTGGGTGTGATTGCGAGGCAGACGTGTTGTTTTGATGACATTCGCAACGGAGCCGCCCCAACGCATCTTCAAACAGGCCCTAAACACCGACTGCGGGGAAGTACTCAATTTACGGATAGTGACTGTATGACGTCATGCAGTTAAAACACTTTTATTTATGTACCGTTCGAGGAGAAATAAATGTTTCATACATTTTCGAAATATGATCGTTATAATATTCGAAGGAGGAAAAGGTGATGGGTAAAGTGGGGGTTAAGGTACAGTGTACTTTTCAAAGAAGGAAACTTTAAAAAAAATTTCAAAAATATATTTATTTCTGCCAATATTGATAACATCTTAGCTTATTATTAACGTTATTTTATAGGTATTGACAAAATATATCAAACGTGACAACTACAGATCATCCCAAATTACGTATGAATAAGTTACGTCATAAAGGGTCGTCACGTAAGCCTAATTAGAAATTCAGGAAAACACACGGAGATATTGGTGTCTGGAAAATAAATGGTACGGAACTCCGCACGGACTTTCTCGCTCTATTGTTTCAAAATGGAGATATTTACTCAAAACTCGTAATATATGTGAAACTAAATAATATACACTAGCAAACCCAAGCATAAATTGCACTATACTTTTGTAAAAGTTTTTTTTTAGTCCCGGTTTTAAATTTTATAATTTTATTTTTAAAGAATTAATGTCCTCATTAGTATGTTTGGACTGATAAAAAAAGATCAATGTTGGGTTCACAGGGGTCAACACTTCGTATTAAAAATTAAACTTCTGGTTAAAATTTTCGACATTTTATTAGGTGTTGTAAATCTTCATGCCATCGCATTGCCATTAAATTCCTCATTTATAAATTTTGACCATTAAAAAAATGTAAATATTGACTCTTGAGTCTAAAATGGATATAGATAATTGCTGTACAAACATTTCACCTAAGAGGTTTAAGGAAAAACAACACAAACTTTTAGAGACTTATATTTAATTACTCTATGGCATTAAATAATTATTGCGTTAAAACTTGAGTAGTATCTCTTAACAACTAAAGCTCACAAAATTGTATTAATATATTTGCCTATATTTCAGAAACTGTTGGGTTTATAAAAATATATTTCATGTAAAAGTTTTTTATTTTTAATAGTACTACAATATTGCGATACATTATCTAGTATCTCAAATAGTTGCGGAGATACGGAAGTTTCTGCTTCTGTAAAGTACCCTAAAATTCATTTTCATGGTAAAATAAAAATTGCCAGTTTATTTATAATCTTAATCAACACCTAGATACGAATTTTAATCAAAATCGTTAGGGAAGATTTTGATAAAATCGATTTTTTCTCTTTTCGCCCTTTATTAAACTACTCTTAATTTTAAGTTTAAACAGACACACAGACAGACGTCATTGCAAATAAAACATTTTAGGGTTTGGGAGTCTTGAGACGTTGTCATCCATCAACATTTCAGGTTAGATTTTCTTTTGCGGTCGCATTACTTTAACCTTTTGTGTTCGAAAAGTTAAAAAATATATTTACGTATATCTTGAAAGTTATTGGTTTTATAAAAATATGCTTCTTATAAAATATTTGTATTATAAAGAGACCTACATATTTGTAGTGATAATTAATTTCATATCTCAAATAGTTTAGGAGATATTATAATAAAAGATAATTTACGCATCAGATCAGAGCCCTTAAAGTCATTTTGCCGAAATATTAAGGGAAGCTATTTTGTTTGGAATATTCATAAATGTTTAGAAATGAAATTCAATCAAAATCGTTTGAACCGATTTTGAGAAAATCGACTTTTTATCTTTTTGCCCTTCAGTAAATTACCCTAAATTTTAAGGTTAGATATCCAATTCCAAAAACCCCTCGGGGCAACCCTATGAAAACCCTAGATACCAAGTTTTAGCCCAACCAGTAAAACAGTTCAGGCTCTAGTTGGAGGTACAGACAGATAGACGGGAAGTAAAAAAAAACTTTTTCGGATTTGGGGGGTCATGCAACGTCGAGATTCATCAAAATCCTGAGTTCAATTTTTTTGACGATCACAATACTTTCTCTACCTGTAAGATAGCGAGAAAGTAAAAACTGGCAAAGAGAGGAAATTTTGCAAAGTCTAATAAAAATTAAATTAAAATAACAGGTCTTTGGATGGACGAAAAAGTGAACTAAATAATTAAGCACGCAGATTCAAACATGTCTTACTACCCCTTAAAAATGAATTGTAAAAGGACAGATGATGTATATACTCATTAATATTAAATCATCCTGTATTTAACATAAAGTTACATGAGTCCACATTAGTAAAAATGATGAGAAATTAATTTTGAATAGCCTTACTTTATTTTTTCAATCTAAGCTGCCTGGAAAAATGGAAATTCCTATTGGAAAAAGGGGAAAATACAGGAAATATGGTCGTAAGAAAATATCGACAATCCTCTTGATAGTAACTTTTCTGTCAGATAATAAATCTCTTCATAATAAAACTAAACAGTTGCTTTCGTAGATTCTATCGAACTACAAATTTGATAACATAATTATTTTTAACAGCTCTTTAAGCTATATTTTAAACTGATGCCTAAGGGTAATTCTACCCCTACTGGCGAGAGCGAGGTCTAAGGCGTAAAGCTCGCATTATACTGGATTGCCGGTGACACAGAGGTCAAGGTTCGAATCTCCCCCGTATTAGATGAAGCTAGTTTTCCCATCCTCTCTCACCTTCCTTTAAGTACCCTATCTAACCACTTCTCGTTAGATCAATCCATTAATAATCCTGGTCCTGCTCACATCGGTACATACGCAGACTAAGACGTCAATATCACGGTCCGGTTTTGTTGATACTAAGGGTAATTTTGGGTTCGAGTACCAGCCGGGTGTACCAAAGCGATATTTCTTAAATTATTTTCTTCTCGTCTTCCATGCAAATTAGGGTACATATACTCTATATTCTTTGTTGCTCATTCCTACACTATTAATGAAAATATACGTGTAGCCCAAACCGGTAGTAATATGCGGTGGACAACATAAACACTTGCGTTAAAAGTAATTATTTAAATAAATTAAAAATAGTTTTTTTTAATAAAACAAATTAACACACTTGGTGAGTGCTAATTGCATTATTAAGCAACGTGGACCCGCTTTTAAATTTATCTTTTACACCGGGTTTTACTCGTTTGGTTTTTTTAATAAATATACATTAATAGGATAGAAATGAGGGATGTATAATGCAATGCACCCACATTTGTGGTGGAGGAAATGTGATTGAAACCATTTGAGAAAAAAAAATTACTATACCCAGCTGGGATTCGAATTCAGATGCTCCTGTTTCCGGTAAACCGGGCCAGAAGACGTTCATTCCGTGATCACCCTTTCGGGGTTAGACATAGTTGATGAAGAGTTGTGAACCCGGTCCTCAAGCCTCGCGATGTTGGGTTGTGTTGTGTCCAATCAGAGGGCGTACCCGGCATCCACCCTTCCTGTCTACTTCCTCCTAGACCCCCCTCTCTCTCTCTATCTCTCTCTCTCTTTACAACTTATCTGCATGAATTTCTCTTACCTCATCATCAGATCTTGTATCTGTTTATTAAATCTATTTTTGTCCATGTAATTTATATTTATTTACTAGATCTTCGTCTTTTGTCTCTTTCTCATAATATCCTTTTTGTGTTTTTGTTTCTTTATCAGTATATTTTATTCAAATATCTCTGTCTCTCTGTTCTCCTTTACCAACCATTAATTTATGTATTTTGTACTTAAATGTTTGTCTTTAATTATAAATGAGTTTACATTTCTTAGTATTTTTCTAGTTGATTTTATGGCTGTATCATTATCTGTATTAATAGGTGAGTAACCCACCTCAGGGGCATAGTTAGCTGACGTGCTAGTTTCATGTTGAGCTAGACTACCGGTGACAGGGATATCGGGGTTCGAATCTTGCTTGAGTTAACTGGGGTGGTTTTCCTTTAAATGGTTTTCCACTCTCCCTCCACGCAAATTTGGGCTCACTTTCCCTATATTCAATCTACCCGATCCCAAACCAATTAGCGTAATTAGTAGTTAAGCATATGACCCGGACGGTTAGTAAGATGCATTGCTAAGTATTAAATAGGTAACATGTTTTATACACCCTGCCCCCAAAAAAACCCAGCATTTAAGCAATTTTACAAGGAATTTAGAGCATTTTTGTCCAATTTCTCTGTGATTCAACATTATTGTTGCTCTACTCAGGGAAGCCCCCAGCTCAGACCAAGGGAATTTTGTCAGGCCCTCTTCTCTAACAAAATAATTAACTTCATTTTTGTGTTTTATTTATTTTCACTCAAATAATTTTTAAATTGTCTACAAGGAAAATATATGTTTCCTTCCATTACTCAACTACATTATTTATTTATTTATTTAACACCCCGTCTTACTAACCGTTCGGGCTATACGCTTAAATACTAATTACGCTAATGGATTAGGAATTGGGAAGGTTGAATAGAGATGAGGTGAACCCGTATTTGCGTGGAGGGAGAGTGGAAAGTCATTTAGGGCTGAGGGTAGCCCACTAGACCGAGATTCGAACTTTGATCTCACAGTCCTTGGCAGTCTAGCCTAACACGACTAGCGCGTTAGCTATCTACTCCACCGAGGTGGGTCGACTATATTATTGTTATCTTTGCCATGCTAACTGCAATTAAAAGAAACCGGTCTTTAAAATTTTGTATAAAAAAGGTATTTTATACGCGTGTGAAGTGGTTCGAACAAGAATTGCTACTATTTAAGGTGAGGATTCAAGGAACGCGAGAAAAATCAGAGTTTTTGCAACATTTTTCTTTTGCTCAAAATAAATCAAATATTGTTTCTATACAAACAATCCCCCTCCACCTTCTGGACGATCCTGGCCAAACACTTATGTAATTTTGTATAAAAAATATAATTCAAAGATTTTTGGTAGAAGCGTTCATACAAGCTACTGTGTACCACGATTTGTGGCATGAATAGTTCTGTAAAGTCACTGAAACTTCCTCAAGGCTCAGAACAGATGAACCGAAAGAGGAAGACTCGTACCACGATGTGTGACATGAATAGTTCTGTAAAGTCACTGAAACTTCCTCAAGGCTCAGAACAGATGAACAGAAAGAGGAAGACTACTACCACGATGCGTGACAGGAATAGTTCTGTAAAGTCACTGAAACTTCCTCAAGGCTCAGAACAGATGAACCGAAAGGGGAAGACTCGTACCACGATGTGTGACATGAATAGTTCTGTAAAGTCACTGAAACTTCCTCAAGGCTCAGAACAGATGAACCGAAAGGGGAAGACTCGTACCACGATGTGTGACATGAATAGTTCTGCAAAGTCATGCTGGCTGGTCCGCAGATTTTGGGCGCTGTGACAGGGAGGTGTAGCGTAGCGCCGTGTTGTTTAAGGGGGTCATCAGGGTGGGGAGTCGGTCGCGTGGAGGCGAGGGGTGTAGCCCCTCTGTTTCCACTCCACTAAACATCTCGGTGGTCCCGCCCGGTCTCTACGGCTCGGGTCTGCATCCTCCCAGTCACATCCCCCCACCCCACCCCACCCCTTCCCGACAATTACGGGGTCTGGTTTTCAACTTAGTCGCAAGTTGACAGACTTCTCAACTTATTTTAGTTTCAACATTAGAAATATATAAATATGACTAATTGTTAGGCTCATCTAGTTTGGCTCTGGTTCTGATACACTTGAGGGAATTAAAACACCCTTTATTGTCTGAGAAACTAAATTTATTGATGATAAATTTTTTGACTAAAATAACAATACATTTGTTGCTACAAACTTATTATATTATATTTAGAGACTGTCTTGTGTCCTACTTATATATTATATAAGTAGGAAACAAGAAAGTCTCTAAATCGTTTCATTAATGTATTATTTAGTTTAACTCTTCCCAAAACGTATTTCATACAAAGGTATTCATATATAGACAAAAATAAACCCTAAAATGTACAATCATCGGTTATTTAAAATAAAATACAATCGTTTCCTTTATATATATATATATTAGTTGTATTTGTTAGTCAGATACGAATGTGCATTAGTTTTATTTAAATAAATTGTAGACCTGAGCTCTTTTACTATTTAATATTTTAATCAAAAAATAAATTTTAGGATTATATTACGTAAAATGATTAATATATAACTTTTGTGAGATTATAGGACTTGGTATCTTTTTCCTCTTAACGATAGCTTTCTGACCAAACCTATTCTGTTAACCTCCAAACAAGTCTCGAACTATACAGTCCGTGTTCTACATTATGTTGAATGTTGTTAGTCATAACATACATACGCGTGAAGAAGGGAATCACATATTTAAATAAGTGCGTGCTTATGTATAAGTTAATACGTGTCAGGGGTCTGAGAGGGTTGGGGTGGAATTAATTAATATTTATGAGATGTGGAGGGTGTGTTCTTGGTTATTTTAAATGACAAAATATTGTCGAGCAAGTTTTGACAACATGTTTCCAAGAAAATTGATTCACATAAAATAAACAAATGTATTCTAAGAATAACAAAAGGTTTTGTAGATAAAAAAAATAAAAAAATAAACTGTTTGAGGTTTTGTTATGCATAGTTGGCACTCGTTAACACTTACAAATTAAAAATCTACTGCATGGATTGATTCTGTGTTTCAAGAGACTATATTGTTTTAAAGAAAAAAAATTCTCAACTTTAAATGATAAAAGAGATAGCTCTCAAAATTGATGATTTGAATTAGTTCAGGAATCAGCTAATAAATGCCAAGATTAAATTGTAGTGACCCGCCACGGTGGCGTAGTTGGCTAACGCGCTAGTCGTGTTGAGCTCGACCGCTGAGGATGGGGAGATCGAGGTTCGAATCTCGGTTGGGTGAACTGGGGGTTGTTTTTACTAAATAGTTTTCCACTCTTCCTCCACGAAAATGCGGGCTCACTTCCTCTAATTCACCCTTCCCAATTCCCAATCCACTAGCGTAATTAGTACTTAAAGCGTACAACCCGAACGGGTAGTAAGACGCAGTGCTAAATATTTGTAGTGCACTACGGCAAATGATATATATAATTGTAAGAGATTGCATATTTAAGAATAAAATAGCTAAAGCTACTATTTATGCTTTTAATGAGGATAACTCCATCTAGATCTCATATTCTGAAAATTTAAACCTGGACAGAGGTCAAAAAGTGGCTGCAATAAGCCAACTACCGAGTCGAAGGTGGCTGCGTTATCTGATAACTCGTGATCTTAACAAATCACACATTAGTAGCCGACGATTTCCGCACGTCCATCATAGACTCTACCTTAAAATAGGAGTAAAGATATGTTTGTATTTTGCTAAAGGTCATAGCTACTTAAATTTTACTCCCAAAGACATGTACTATGCAAAAAATAAAGTTATTTTAGCTTAAATTATAAAACAATTAGGACATTAATACTCACTTGAATCTTCTATGTGCTCGTACAGCGCCGACGATGCCACAATGTCGTTGCTAATGTTTTTTATACACTTGTTTAGCGGCTATATTTATGAATCACTCGGCACGTAGTTATTTAACTTAAGTAAATAATAAATTATAAAACAAGATTAGTCTTTTCATAAGTAAAAAATTATTAACAACAATTGCTTTCAAGATATTCTTTTCACAACTTTGCATAACCAGCCGCATTTGTTTTCACATACGTCATAACTAAAATAAATTACGTAACTTCCCTTCTTCAAAGTTTTTTTTATCAACCAACCCCCCTCCCCTCAAAAAATAGATTTGTCCTTTTAAAAAAAATGTACGTTGCCAAATTAAACATTTAATTCATAAGGTAGTATTTTCGAGCTCATAATTCCGCGGAAGTTTTTACACCGTTGATGTCCATCTTGCGACTGAAGAATACAAGAGACTTCTTTTTCGAGAGAACTTTCCTTAACACAAGCAATCTGAGCGAGCATTTCGTGTTCCTCATACATAAGCCTCAACCGGTAATGATACTCCTTCCTGCTTTTACACAGAGTAAGACAGAAAAAAAAGGAGGAATATTACTCTACGACACGCAAAAAGGGTTAAGGCATTAATAAAGAGGACGAAACTAGAAAAGGAATAACAAAATAATTGAAGACGTAGAAGAAGGAAAGAGTATGATATTTAAGATACTTGTTAACATGGGAACATTATAATGAGTGTTTCATTACATTGCGGGAGGGATTTTTTTTATTATTTTTTTTAAAAAATATGTAAGAGTGGGGGATATTTCTCACGGAAATAAAAACTGCTATTCGCTCTTTTCCCCATTGTTTCCTAAGGTATGTACAAGAGGTATGAATGTATGTGTTGTTCGCCAGAGACCAGTTTTCGTATTTCTAATTAAGGATATGTTGGTAGATAACATGGAGAAGATAATTAAAATGCAAGAAAACTAGGTGGAGAGTGGGGGAGGGGGGGAGGAGAAACCCTCAATTAGGTTCTCTGTGGGGAAGGGAGGATGGAAATTGCGGAAGTCGTAAGGTTCAGAGTTTGACTCTGAGGCTTATTGCTAGAACGACTTCTGTAAGGGGAAATGAAGGTGGGTTACCTCACAGTTATTCAAATATTCCTTATAAAATTAAACTAAGATCTAAAAAAAAATCCAAATATTTGTCTTACATATAAAAATACAAACAGGATAAAAAAAGGAGTGGAATAAATTTTGGATGCCATTATGATTGTTCTAATAAATCAAACCAAGATTTGGTTGTAACGCCAACACATCAAATATCAATATCATTTGGAATTTTGGAAATAATTTAATTAAATTTTAGATCAAAATTTAAAATATCGGTAAGTCAAAATCTATCGTAATTATCCTACTTTAATGCTGTGTTGACAAAAAGCAGTGCCGTTATGATAAAATACATATAAAGTGACTCCTCTTTCCTATTATTACTATTATTACTATTCTCGCTCGTTAAACACTTTAATTTACGGAACTTAACTTGCAATAAGCTTTTATAATTATTAGTTTTATTCATGATAATTTTCTTCTACAATGTTAAATATAACTAAATGCAAGGATTTAATATTCTTCTTTTCATGTTCCGTTATAAACATTATTCACTTTGACTTCGGCAACTCTGAGTTGATAAAAAATATAGCTTAATTTAGTTAATAACGACTTAACTCTATAAGTTACCAAAAATAGTGTAAATCCACTTATTTGGCCAGGAGCAACTTGCCTTCTTAACAAAACGCCATCTTAGTCGTTTAGGCCAAGCAGCCACCGAAATGGGTATCAAGTATTTGTTTTGGTTTTATAACATTTAAGAAAATAGAGTATAACTGCTATTTTTTTTTAAGTTTTCCTAGTGTATTTTACTCACGTGCACTATAGCAAGGTATTTAACCTAACTGGTTATTGCTGCTATTGTAATAAATGCACTTCTAGCTACCATAGTCCCTTTTTACCACCGATGGCTCGGACTCCCCCGTAAAGAGCCTCCAGCTCTCACATATATTGTAGATGTGTTACACTACCTGGAAGCGTTCACAAAAACAGGAGCGTATTTTTACACACGTTTTACAACACTGTTATATTATTATAACTGGAGGTTTTCACCACACCGCGTGAGCTAATTTGGAAGCCATGTTGGGTAACCACTACAATAGTACTATCTAGGGAGATTATCTAGAACCATCTAAGTTTGTGACTGATCATTCATTTTATATTATATCATATTATACTACTACTATAAAGTCACATGGATGAATCACTGACATTAACGTTTATCCACTTCCATATGAGTGAAAAACTTGAAATTTGGCGAACTTATATCTTTTAGCCTGTAACCAACGAGAAAATTCCCAAAAGTTAAAATTTTTTATTTTTTAACCCCCGAAAAAAAATTCAAAATGACAGAACAACTTTAAAGTTGGTGAGGGCCTTTCTTTGGTGGTCTCTTGTGGCTAAACGGTAAGACCTATCTTAAAACGCCTCTGGAATTACATTAGTTTGGATCCATTTGCAATAAAAAAAACACTGGGGGCTTGGGGGCAGAGCCCCCAACGAGAAAATCGAGTTGATAACTAAATTCGGGGACAAGTATAGCCTTTTTGTTTACCACCGCTTTTCGGAATTTGTTCGGGTTAAACAAAGATATAGTTTTTTTTAGTCCCACGTCTTAGCAACCAGTTTGAGGTCACTAATTAAATTAGACGACTAGGGTAGTATTTTAAAGGAAATGTACCTGCATTTGTATGTAGAGAGTATGGGAAAACATTATGAAACAAACACCCTTAGAACACACGGCCGGGATCAGATTTTCGATCTCTCTGTAACCAGGAACACAGTCTAACAGATGCATGACGCGTTAGACCATGTGGACTGATGCAGGTTATAGTTTATTGAGTACAAATTATAGTATTTAGCATTGTAAGAAATATAGGTTCGATGATTTCCATTTGACATCAAGTGTGTAAATTTTAATTAACATGATTCATATCAGATAAGGTTGATATAGGCCTATGTAACATTTAAGAGCATCCGTGTTTAATAAATTCAATCATTGTACATAGACATCAACAATATTCATTTCTCTAAAAGCATTTTGAGATAGAACTAATATTAGGACTAGAAAAATACACTAACATCATTACTGATCTCCATTTTAGCTATGGACCAATCACGACGTGTGTGAAAAAAATGTGGCAAATATTCCAACAATAATAGAAAAAAAAAGATCTTAGTAAATTACAATTTATACAATATTTTCCATAATGAGTACTTACATTTTAAGCTTTTATTTAATTTATACCTTTATTAAGATTATACAAATTTTGATAAGTGTAAATCAATGTTTAATGATATATGTTACCATATAATACGTTAAATAAATGTATTTAAAAACCTGCTTCGGTGGCCACGTGGTTTAACGCGCTACTCTCTTGTTAGGCTAGATTGTTGATGACGAGGAGATCGTGGTTCGAATATGGGTTGGTTGTACTGAGGTTTTTTCCATGATAGTTTTTCACTCTTCCTCCACGCAAATGCGTGTACTATTTTTCTAAATATAGACTTCCTAATAACGAAAACTACTAATGTAGTTAATACATAAGCGTATAAACCGAACGGGTAGTAACACGCTGTGCCAAAAAAATCTAGACATACATATCCATATTAGCTTAAGCTTAGTACTTACTGTATTTAAAAAAAGTATTGCCACACGTTGAGATCATTTAAATTTTTTTTAAACCAAACTAAACCTTTCCTATCTCATGGGTTTGACCCTATTTATGAATGTAGATCAATACTTGGTGTTTCCTATTGAATACAAACTATTATAATCCTTTTTCAGAATATAATATATGGGCTAAGAAACAAAATAATTTTTGTACTATAGTAGAATTTATAGTAGAATTTATATATATATACGTAATTAGGATGATATGTGATAAAATATGTATCTTTCGTTAAAAATTCTCGCTTAATTTTATATACTTTTGCCTAGTATTGCAATGTATTTCAGACTAATGTCAACCACTTAACTTTAAGTTTGAAAACCCTAATAAAAATAGGTCAACTCAGATAAGCGTAGCTTAACACTGGATGTTTTGTTTACTTTATTTTTGGCATTTAACATGCCCGAAATAGGTTTTTAAAAACTATAGGAACCTATTCCTTTTAAAATGTTGACACAAAGTAAAATAAAAATTTGGTTGGGTTCCATTAATTAATTTAAACGGCATGAGCAACATGGAGAGAAAGACACACACAAAAACGTACATCACATTAGTTTTTTTTTTATCATCGCCTCTTACTACCCGTCCAGATTATACGCTTATGTAATAATTACGCTAATCATTTTAGGTATAATGAAGGTTATATTTTTATGAAAGTACCCGAATTTACGTGGAGAGAGAGAGAGAGAGAGAGAGAGAGAGATTGATTGGAGACCCCCTCTCAGTACACCCGACCGAGATTTGAACCTCGATCTCCCCTTCCTCGGAAGTCTAGTCTACTGCGAGAGTAGCGCATTAGACCACACGGCCATCGAAGTGTTAGTTCTTTTTTTCATAAATTATAAGAACAAATCTAAACGTCAACGAGTAATAATTTTCATGGTAATGTGAAACTATTTCTCTGGTAGAACGTAAATCCCGCCCCTCCCCCCATTGAAACGAATATCAATTATTTGCGGAACTAAAAACTGTATTTTAACTATGTTGTTTAAAAAAATGCTATATTTATAGTGTATTTTTATTTGATTTGATAGGAGTTTAATGTTTGACCAAGAACAAAAGTGTGTGAAAGCGTGCACGCGGAACTAATCCTGTGATCTAGGTACCCTGGGCCGTGTCGAATGGTTTATGTTACCTGTGTTAACGACGTGTGAGGTATTGGATATGGCCCTCTCCTATATCCTCATCTCTTAACACCGGAATAATTGATACCATGGCCCGTTTTTCAGCAGGGGTGGACAGGTTGTGTTCAACCAAGGAGACGGCTGTATCGGTAGTCGCATAGTCTGAGGCGTCACTTTCAGAATAGACTTGGTTGTCAATGACAGGGAGGTTGTGGATTAATTACCAGCCAGGTCTTCTGAGGGCTGTTTTACTATAAATTTGTAGTAAACTAGCGTCATTAATATCCGGTCTAAATAGTATTTAGTATGAGTTTATCTACTTTTTTTTTAATTTTCAAAGAACATTTGACTTTGTTTTAAGGTCCTTGGCCTTGTCGAGTGCAAGTCTAAAATCTATTTTGTGGGAGGGTGAAAGGCGTGGCATGGCTTCACAACCAACCAAAGTATCCTTCCGCGCCAACAAGAACAGATGGATCATGGAAACTGTATATGGTGCTAGCTACCGGACAGATCTTGCGGAAAAATCATACGTTTGGAAATATCAGTTTTCTCGAGAACGATTGAAATTTTTATGTTAATATTCTCAACACCCCTTCTAAGATAATGTATCGATGTTTATTAATTGTTTTATTTTCTTATTTTTTTGTTATGAAGCCGCCAGTTTTTTAAATTGAAAAATGTCAATTTTTATCGATATTTGATCACTGTTAAAATTTCACAGGAGGTGTGTATATAGAAAATATAAAATAATCAACATGTTTCTGTTCTTGAACAAACAATTTCCGAAAAGAAAATTTCGGAACAACAAAAATTATTGAAGATAACCGTTTGTTCCCATGGATCTACATTTCCACGCCAAAAGAAAAGGGCCATTCACCTTAAAAGAATCCGCCCATTTTCTGATTGTGATATAAAATAGGAATACAGTAATTGTAGCGGAACAGTAAACACTAAACGAGAAATACATTTTTAAAATTTTTACTATACAGTACTTTATTTTGGAAATGGAACATCGGACACAAATCATGAACAGTTGAAAATAGGGCGTCAAATGAATTACGTTATAAATTCAGTATATGTGTTATAGGGGATATGTACCGGTTTGTTTATTTTAAAACACACTTGTTAATACCGAGAAACCCGCCTCGGTGGCGTAGTTAGCTAACGCGCTAGTTTCGTGTTGAGTCAGACTACCGACGACGGGGAGCTCGAGGTTCGAATCTTGCTCGGGTGAACTGGGGATGGTTTCCCTAAATGGTGTTCCACTCTCCCTCCACGCAAAGGTGGGTTCACTTCTTCTAAATTCTACCTTAACAATTCCTAGTCCATTAGCGTAATTAGTACTTAAGCGTATAACCCGAACGGGTAGTAAGACGCGGTAGTAAATAAAAAACAATACCGAGAACTGGATCGGATAGTCATGACTCAAGTGTATTTAACGCCCCCTTACTGGACCGGCTGATTTAATCGGCACACGACTTGCAAACAGACTTAATTATAGAATAGACACAACAGACAAACCCACAGCCGTTAATTAATCATATTGAAAGAGAAATTCCCTATTCACCCAATAATATTGTGTTCACCCATGCTGAGAACTAAACCCAAGATTTTCAACTTAATAAGCTGACTCGCTAACAATTGTGCTGAAGTACCGGGCGTTTGCTTTAAATTCTCGTCTCACCCTTCCTTCACGCAAATGCGGATACATTTCTATTATTATTTTAAACACTAGCTCCATCATCCATACTCTATGAATCAAAATATTCGGATAGCCCGGACATAAAGTACGTACATAATCACTAAGGAGCCATGATTGACTCTTACACAGGAGCTCCGGGTTCAATTCATGACAGGAACAATAACTTTTTCTTCGTGAAATTGGGTTTATCTTAATTGAAAGCTAAATGGTTTGGTAGAATTTTTTGCCGTTTAAAAAGAGCGAAGATAAGTTACTAATGGAACATTTTTACTAAGGGTAGATCACACGTAGAGCCGGATTTTCTCACGAATAGCCTTCTGAAAAATATTTTTTTTTCCTACCAGAATCCTACTAGCAGTAAATAATACAATTATGGTAGTTAATAATAATAATATTTAGCACCGCGTCTTACTACCCGCTCGGGTTATACGCTTTAAGTACTAATTACTCTAATGGATTAGGAATTGGGAAGGTTGAATTAGAGTAAGTGAACCCGCATTTGCGTGGAGGGAGAGTGGAAAACCATTTAGGAAAATCCACCCCCCAGTTCACCCGACCGAGATTCGAACCTCGATCTCCCCGTCGTCAGCAGTAGAGCTCAACACGACAAGCGCGTTAGCCAACTACGCCAACGAGGCGGGTTCTGGTAGTTAAAAGAACCTTCCAGATGGTTATTCGTAATAAAATCGCGCTATAGAGGATAAATATGGTAACAAACTAATTATATCCTTGAAAGTGCTGTTCAAGAATTCACTTGAACTCACGGTAAAAATTACAATAGGAAGAACAGCAGTAAGCTAAGAACAACAGACTCCTCAATCTATGACTAAATCATCATTTTACAAGTGTAACACATCGTGTAGTGAATAGTTACGTCGACGTATAAAGTAAAGGGGACAGTATCATCGACTGATTGAATTATCACATCATTTTCAAGGAACGTTATCTATCACCCGTAAAATTAGCTATATCATTTTTCTCTTTCTCATTTTAGTTAATTTTTTCTTATTTGAAACTCATTTAAACTTACACAGGCTATACCGTAGCTTGTAATACCCCCCCACCCCTCCACACACACACACACACACATATATATATATATATATATATATATAATATAAACAAACATGTTCCATTTGACCTTGTTTCAGAGTTATAGACATGTTTGTACTCCAGTGATGTGGAACTACTTAAAATTAAAGGAAGTGATCAAAATGGCTACCTTCAGCCTGAACGCAATGCAATGTATTTTTGAAAGAGTGCACAATTCTACGACACAATGAATACAGGTTATCACTTAGGTCTGAGATGGCTATTTTGAACACTTTCTGTAATCTTAAGCAACTCCAAATTACTGGAGTGCATCTTATTTATTTATTTATTTGAGGTACTTAACGTGTACGTTCTGAACATACTGATTATATCAGCACACGGGAATTTCTCTGAGCGAGAGTGACAGGGCCTACCAATTTTGCCCGATTAAAGTATTTTCACATAACCTTCCCAAGAATATTTTACCTTATATTATCGGCATGAGGCCAAAGGCTTTACTTCACCTCCGAAGGAAGTTGTGCTACGGATTTTGATCGCTAAAGAGAAATCCGTAGACCCCCGGTGGGGTTTGAACCCACAAACATATGCACCTATGGAGATATCTTTACCCCAAGACCACCAAGACCAATTACTGGAGTAGCAACAAATATGATTATAGCTCGGAAACAAGGTCAAATGGTATACGTGTAGTTTTTTATGTCTCCTGTTCACCAATGAATCGGATACCACATGTTACGATACACTCTGTATATATATATGTGTGTAATTTTTCTTCAGTGACACTGTTCATGGCGAAATGCGTGCTAGATCAGTTCAAGAGAAAAATACCGCATCAACTGCTCTTTGGCGTTGTGTTACGTTTCTCGCCAGGGTGTTAATTATTCACCTCTGCCACGATAGTGAGTCTGTAGTTCATGAGATTCGTTCTGTTCTGGGGGCCAGACTTGGAGGCCTCACTATATGTTGAGTAATGACAAAATGGAACGTTAAAAAAAATACGTTGGATCACACAATAAATATACAAATAGAATATTTGCATGATTTTTTTTCCAAGTTAATAAATGACAGCTCTTAGAAACTGATGTAACGTATACACACATAATCATGTAATTAAAACTGTTTTAGTTAACTAACATAGTAAAACACTTCCGTCCCTAGTATTACCACCTTATAAATACAATTTACAGTAGCCCCACGGCTTCTTTGGTGCTGACTGACAGCTTACAGCTGACTTCTGACAGTCAATATTTAGGTATATACATAAACTTTGACCGTCAGAAGTGACAGCTGCTAAACACATGTTTTTTCATATCATCTGGTTTGGCGTAGGGATACATAATTTGGTCTGGTAACTTTTTAAAGCTGACAGTCAGCACCAAAGAAGCCATAGGGCTACTGTGGGTAGCTCTACTCAATATGATCTCTTCAAAAACTTGAGACATAAACAATATAATGTTTTACGTTGCTTCAGATAATGTGACAGTTAAATTTTAAAACTTTTATAGCGTAAAATATTGCGAGCCCACGCATATATTAATAACAGTTTTTTTTAGTACCGCGTCTTACTGCCCGTTCGGGTTATATAAACCTTTGTACTGATTACACTAATGTGTTAGGTATTTTGAAGGTTTAATTCAGAGGTAGTGCACAGTAATTTGTTGGAGGGAGAGTGGAAAACCATTTAGGGTAAAACCACCCTCATTGCACTCAACAAGGATCCCTACCAAGTTTCATGATCAATTATACACAGTTCTAATAGAGCCACGTATGTTATATTATGCAAAGTAGGCCTACCAAACAAGTCACATACACAATTATGCTCATCCTTTACCAACTAACATTTTAATTAGTGTACAGTCCCTACCAAGCTGGACAGTCAATTATGAACAGTCTTTACCAACTGACATGTTACTTTGTACACAGTCCCTACCAACTGACATGTTCCTTTGTACACAGTCCCTACCAACTGACATGTTCATTTGTACACAGTCTCTACCAACTGACATGTTCACTTGTACACAGTTCCTACCAACTGACATGTTCCTTTGTACACAGTCCCTACCAACTGACATGTTCACTTGTACACAGTCCCTACCAAGTTGCATATAGGATAGTCACAGTATTAACCTAGTGGAGACCTCGTATGGACACAGTACACACAAAGCCCCATCTAGGTGTCCCTGGGAGGAAGTAGAAGCGGTATTTGTCAGCAGATATTATCATGCGCAGATTCCCACCTAGGACACAGTTAAACCTCCGTCTCTCTCTCTTATTCTCCCTCGCACAAACATACTTTGGGGCCGCTGAACCCTTCCTCGGGGTCGAGCAATGCAACCGCACAATTTTAGTTTCCCACATTAAAAATAAAAAAAACACCACTAGATTAAAGAGCCACCTCCGTCTCACAATGGGAGCCTGGGAACTCAACTCAGGACCTCTCCTCGCGTGTGGGGCAGGCAGGCAGGCGCGTTAGTAGAGTATCGACTCTACGCCCAGATCCGGTCGCACGCGTGCCGGAAGGGTAGGCATCCCTTACAACATTCCTGATTCTCTTCTGGAAGAGGTGACCTGGCGGTCTAGAGGTAAGGTGTCAGACCTCTATGCTGGCGGCCGGGGTTCAATCCTCGGTCCCGGCACAGATTTATCTGATTGCCAAACCCTTCCTTCACCTCTGACAAGGTGTGTATTAATCACAACTTTTGAATGTGGGGAACGCCAGGCCTCCACCGTGGTTCGGATTCCACGTTAAACTGTAGGTCCTCCATTTCATCTCACAATCACCCTACCATTACACATTAGCGTAAGTGCGTATAACCCGAACGGGTAGTAAGACGCGGTGCTAATAATAATAATAATAATAATAATAATCTTCTGGAAGGCCGGGTTTGAGCTATACTGGCTTTTCACTGCCGGAGTTATATTCAATTTTTTTCACAGACAATAATTGCTGGTGTAACTCCTTTAGATTTATTCTCAACTCTATTGTCGAATTTCCATACGAAAGATTTTATATATAATTACATTTTCTACCCTTTTCGGTGGCCGCGTGGTCTAACGCGCTACTCTTGATGCAGGTTAGACTGCCGATTATGGGTAGAGCGAATTTGGAATATCGGTCGGGTGTACTGAGGGTGATTTTTCCAAAATGGTTTTTCACTCTACCTTCATACAAATTTGGGTAAACTTCCTATAAATGTAACCTTCCTAGTCCCTAAAACGATTATCGTAACTAGTTCATAAGCGTATAATCCGAACGGGTAGTAAGAGAAGGTGTTAAATATATATATAGTATAATTTTAATATATATTTAATATAAACTTGTTACATAATATATATTGTATGCAAAACTAATGTAGTTATATTATATGTTGTATATATTATAGAATATAATATTTACATTATTTAATATATTGCTGCACCTCTTACTTTACTTACGCCTTTAATTACAATAATAAGATAGCAATGTGTAAGGAGGAGGAAATGTACCCACATTATCTTGGAGAGAGAAAGAGAGAGAGTTAGTTCGAGCGCTCACCGATGCGATTAAAGATTTGATAGAAGATGTCAAAAAATAATTAGACAAGACAATACTGACAAAAAAATTTACCCTGTCTGTAAAAAAGTGTCCGTTGTTGAAAATATATCTTGGCGTATCAATACATGAAAGTAGATATAGTATGTTTTTGAAGTGTAGTTCAAGTTTTTCCTATGTAAATCCAACTATAACCACTGCGGTGGCTGGGTGGTTCAAGGCGTTGGATTAACAATCGTAGCCAAGGTGGGAGTCTTAATTAACGCGAGTTAAGGGAAGTGTTTTTTTTTAATTTTTGCAACAAAACTTTTCTTTTTTGCCAAAAGAAATAGAATATTGGATCAGTGTAAATATATAGTTTAATTTTCTTCACATGGTGATATCAACAGTTGTTGGATACCTGCCATGAGCAGGATGGTTTTCCAAATGGGATACATCACTGGGATTTATCCATTCTCTTTCCATAATAATACTGGTGCACTTCCATTAAATATCTTTCCTCATCCCTACCCTCTAAATTAATTATTCGTTAGAAGTCGTTGGTGGAACGTAATCATTAAAAAAGGTGTTATTCGCTGACGGGCACTGCTATTACTAGTATGTGCTTATTCTTTATGAAGTGACAACAACTAGAGTCCAATTTTCATAGGAAGGACCTTATTTAACAGCTATAAAAGTTATTTTCACGCATTTATACGTAAGATCATTATTTCAAATTAACAACCAGGTTGTCATAGGTCCCTATGGTTCAGTTTTGACCATTATTTCAAATTAACAACTGGGTTGGCATATACTTTTGTTGGTTCAGCTGGTCCATTACTTCAAATTCGATAGTCCAATACTAACTTTATTACTTCACACGATATTTCTTGTTGGCAACCTCTTAATTTTATTACTAACTCCATGGATCATTAGGTTAGGTATATATATTTGTAATTAAAGGATCATTGATTCCATCCCAAGCTAGGTGTGTACCAGTGAAACTGAAATATATTTGTACGTGTTTGTTCTGTTAACAACATAATCAAACCTGTCGCGCCATGTTCTAGTATTTAATACTAGGAATTTCTACCTACGTTTAGTGTCTTAAAGTTTGATGTAAGGGAAGACGAGTTAAGGTTGATATTTTGATCAGATTTTATTATAACATTCTTTGCTCAAATAAATAAAAAAATGTTTTAGTAAATATAATTAGTTTAATTTTTAGGCATAATAATCTTAACAGATATTGCCTATATCAGTCACCTGTATTGTTTAATTTAACAAAGATATTGCCTCTTAATTTAAAAAAAAACGTTTTTGGTCAAACGCCGCCATGATCATGGTAGATATTAAAAAAACTGTCAATAAAACTAAATGAATCTTATGGTGAAATATTTTATTTACCCTTGCTAAAAGTATTTTGTTCCATTTCACCTTAAATGTATGTCGAAATAACGCCATATATTAAATACATAATAATAGTATTAGAAATGGAATATACTCCACGCTTTCATCAGTGATAACGGTTTCTCCGAATGTACTGTAGAATGTTTTTTTTCTCACCAAAACTCATGATCGTTGACATATCTCTGGCACGCATGTTACAAATACCCTCCCACTCAATCTCTCTCAAATAGCACACCCAGAAACAAACTTTCTTAACGTAACATGTCTTCGAGCAGTGACCTGTCTCTTTTCATGTTTTGACATGTCGGAGGGTCATGCGCAACACACATGAGCACAAGAAACACATGCACGCGAGCGTTAAGTGTGTGACTTTTTCTGATGGGAACATCTATTTTGCTGATCTTAATTAGAGGTCGTATCATTTGAGGTTACGTTAATTTAGAACCAGAAGCTGCTCTTTTTTTTTTTAAAGTATAAAGTATACGTTTTCTCTTCCAACTTTACTGACCTATAACCTTTATACTCCGCTTTTCTTTAGTGAAAACTAGCACAAAATTGTTTCTAATGCTACGATAATGACAATAATAATATAAATAATGACGTCCCATCATTTTACTCGATTACCGGCTTGCATTGTAGACTAGAAATTGAATGACAAACTTTTTCTTGGGATTTCTTTGTATCTCGAAAGAAAATGTTGACAGGTCTTAGTTATCATGGCAAGCTAACATATTTTAAAATAATCCGTTACAAATTCGATCAGTCCTAAATTAAATGTAGGCATGCTCTAAATATGTAACTTCCAATAAAGAAAATTGCATACAATGACTCTTATCTATTATTTAATGTTATATCTAATAATATTTACAATAAATACTATAATTTATATGTTTTGTATAAAAAACGTTAGACTTAGCTCTCGCCTAAGAAAAATAAAATCAAGGCATAAATAATGAATAGTAAATTAAGAAACTTAAAGTGGTGTTTTTTTTAGCACCGCGTTTTGTATAAAAAACGTTAGACTTAGCTCTCGCCTAAGAAAAATAAAATCAAGGCATAAATAATGAATAGTAAATTAAGAAACTTAAAGTGGTGTTTTTTTAGCACCGCGTCTTACTACCCGTTCGGGCTATACGCTTAAGAACTAATTACGCTAATGGGTTAGGAATTGGGAAGATTGAATTTAGAGGAAATGGGTTATGGAAGACCTGGCGCTAAAAAAAATAAAGAAGCAAAGCGTATACCACGTGATTAATGTCATATCCTTTTTTTTTTTTACGATTGTTTGCGACTTACGCTACTATTCCCTCAAGGCAGCTTATATTGACACTGACTCTGGCGTGTATCTTTGAAAAAAAAATCAACTTGACGCTAACCAAGCACACTACGGACAATAATAAGCACTGCTAGCTGTCAGATTATTATCCCATAACACTTTTAATAGTCATACCCGTGTGCTAAGTTTACAATGGATGTTGGGATATTACCTCTTGAACTAACTTAGTTCATTGCAACAAATAGTTTACTTCCTCGTTTAAACATTATAATACAAACAAGGAAGATTTTTTTAAAGAGTTGAAATGGATCATATACGCTATCGTTTAAATTAATGGTTAAATGCTGCAAAATAAAATTTAAAAAAAATAAGTTTATGGGCTTTTTACGTAGCTTAATTTTTTTAGCATTGCCGACGAACATATTTTTCCATGAACTCACGTTTCCTATTTCTAGGAAGTAATTTTTTTAGATATGAAAATGTTATTACGAGGAATGCGTTTATGGACAAGTATATACCATATTTTTATTTATTTTTATTGTTATATTCAGGCATGAACTTTTCTCAAATTCAAAAATGCAATGAACACATCGTGTAAATTCTAAACAAGTCCAAACAAGAATTTTGTGACTTACATTTCTCTCTAATTTCTTCTCTTTTTTTCGTTAATAGGCTTGATTACCAGTGACTTGATTCAAGGAATAGGCAAAGTGAGGGTAGTTTTATAAGAAGTGCAGCCACACTCACGTAGGTAGGAGATGGGAAAACCACAGTGATAAATCGTCTTTAGAGCACCCAGCCGAAATATAAACGCACCCATCACCGTTGAACCGGTGTACTACTTACTGACTTACTACCAGTGTGAGTGTATTAATAAAATTTAAAAGCTATTTAACCTGTTTAATTAATCACATTTTAAAATGTTTAGAAAATAATTAATTATTTTACAGAATAATTCATCAGTTATACCTGAACCAGTGAGCACGCAGACAAAATGTCAGATTCTGGCTCTCTGGTTTTCCAGTGATGAGGTCGGGGTTTGAATCCCTGCTGGGCTTATAGGTAGATCTATTTTTTTCTCCGAACAATTTTTCACGCTACCTCCAAGCAAAAGCAGGCATATTTAAAAAAATAAATTTATATTTATCTGAGAAACCAAGAGAATTCAAGAGTAGTTTATTAATAATTATGATTTAAGTAACTTACGCTTTTAAAATCAAATTTCAAACAGCTTACGTTGAATATGTACAATAAACTATAACTGCTCCCCTTTAAGTGAAATTTAGATCAAGTCATTACATTTGTGTGTGTGTGATGAAAGTTTATTTATTAGTTTATCTTATTTGTTGAATATAAGTGGTACACGATAAATTTGGCTTTTTCTGCAATTTGAATTTACTTAAAACAATTTCGTATTCATCCACCTTGAATATTTACTAGGCCACTTTGACAAGTCAAGTCATTTGCATTATTAATCAATGTGAAGCTGTTTGAAACATCTTTAAGAATAGTTTTTCTCTCTCCATAAAATGTCAAATTTTGCGTGAATAGACAATAGTAACGACTTAAATATTATGTATTTTATAGTGTCTGACATTTTATAAAGCTCTAGTTACGTTTGATGAAATATATAATATATATTTTGACAACTTTAGTTTATGTTATATGGCCAAAATACATGGTGGTTACCATGAAATAGATAATTTAAAGAAGTGCATATTATAATAAACAAAATAAACTTTTAACACAGTGTTTGGAATTAGTAAAATGAATAACAGGAACTGTGATATTCAGTAAACTCTTTCCATTGGTTCATTAACTATTAAGGTGTAGATAAACAAATGTTTATGATTAAAATTAGTAGTATTTAAGTGCTACATATAAAATAAAAGGGCAATAACTGGGTTGATTAAAATCTCACACCGCCACAACATGTCTCGTAGTAAAAATGAATGTTTATACGTACTTCAATAATTTCAAAGCTGCTGGTTAACATTTAGAATTTAATTATTTGCATAGAATAGCAATAATTTTATTTAATAACAATATTTTAATTTATTTTTGTTAAATAATTTTATTGACCATTAAAACGTGACGACTATAAATTTATTGATTTGACAAATGTCTAATAAATCCTACACAATTACACTGATAAAAGAATATAAATATCAGTGCTGTATTTTATCTAACAATGAATATAATTAATTACTCGAATAAAATCTATAAGCATAGCTCTGTACAGATACGCCGGAATGCTACAAGTCAATAACTTGTTATTAATATAGTTAATAATAATGTCTGCATGGTCTAAGGCACTATTCACGCAGTACGTTGAAGGGAATATTGAGGTTCGAATCTCAGTTGAGTATACTGAGGCTTTTTTTCCAAAATGGTTTTTAACCCTCTCTCTCTTTCTCTCCGTGCAAATGTGGGTAGAATTAATCTAAATCTATCTCTTCCTAATCCCTAAAACCATTGACGTAATTAGTACATAAGCGGTAGTAACAGGTAGTAAGATGTGGTGCTAATATATATAGTATATTTAGTATTTCTCTCTTTTTCTCTCTATATATAAATATATATAGAGAGAGAATTACTAAATTTTATTTAGTTTTTATTTGGTTGAAGAAGAATCAAATTATTTTACTACACTGCGTCTTACTACCCGTTAGTACTATCCGCTGATAGACGACAAACAGAAGAACAAAGAGACATAATTGTAAGAGCCACTTTTTATAGTAAAGGGGTGCACAAAACGTCAAGATTCACGAATACAATGTCTTCTCTACATGAGAAAGTAATAAACAATCAAATTGAGAGCTATTAACGACTTAATAAATAAAAAAACTGTCGGTTCTAGAGCTATAAAAATTAGCAATAAAATAAATGCTTCATTTTATTTCTCAACGCGTTTCTTTTTTATCTTCCGAGACCGTCAAGAAAACAGTTCGTGTCCGGTGAAACAGGAGATACTTCTTCTCGTTATAAACGAAAACCTAAAGAGGAAATAGTGTCATCAGCCCAGTTTGGGTCCCGCAATTAATGGGTGTCTCATTAGGAGCCTTCACTTATGGGCCCACTTATCATACGTCGCAGACACCCGTAACTAATGAAACTGACAAGAAGCGTGGACAAACAAAATCCTTGGAGAGGGACAGTGATAACAGGGGTAGTTTTCCTAACCGGTGGGGCTGTGAGGGGGTGACAGACCATCCCTTCTCTTCGTTAGCACTTCTTTCAACACCAGCACCGTGGCGAAATGGAGGGAAGTTATGAGTCTAGTGTTTCCGGTGGGGGGAGGAATTACGAGACAGTCAATGAAGTGCACCTAGTTAAGAATGGGGATTAATATGAGATGATCAGAAGGGTTGGCAGGACGCAAGGTAACCTTGGGCCGGACGTACAGCTAAACGGACTCTTGTCTTGAAAGGTCAGGCTATATTCTGAAAGGGTGTGTTCAGCGGTGTTATGTAGCTCCAGTCGGTCAAACTTAGTACGTCTCAAGTGAGGTGCTATAATAAACTCTCTTTGCTCGTTGGGGGCTCCACCCTCAAACCCCCGCTGAGTTTTCTTTGCAAGTGGATGTAAACTAATGTAATTCCAGAGCAGTTTTTTTTATAGGTCTTACCGTTTAGCCACAAGATACTTCCAAAGAAAGGTCCGCACAGACTTTAAAGTTGCTCCGCCATTTTGAATGTTTTTTGGGGGTTAAAAACTTTTATTTAACTTTTTGAAATTTATTCGTCGGCTACAGGCTAGAAGCTATAAGTTTGTCAGCTTTCAAGTTTCTAGCTGATCTGGAAGTGGATAAACATTAATGTCAGTGGATGAGTCAGCCATGTGGCTTTTTAGTAGTACTAGACCCTCCCCCTTCCCTCCCCCCTACATTATTATTTTCAACAAACATATTAAAGAATCATCATGGACTCTACCATAAAATATGAGTGGCTATCGACATTTTTATGAGGAATAAATTACATTTTCAAAATAAAATATAGCCTATTTTACTCGCTGATAATGTAACTTTATATTGGTGAAAGAATTTTTAAAATCGCTCCAGTAGTTTTTGAGTTTATCCATAACAAACAAAAAAAATCAAATCTTTCCTCTTTATAATATTAGTGTAGATAATAAATACAAGATTACACTTAACTAAACTCGACTCCGTTCTGATCTAGGCAGGTGACATCCTGCATTTAGTGTAGCGCCGTACTTGAGGCGTACTAAGTCTAACTATGAAACTGGCCCAAAGAGTTTAAATATTTTGTAGCTAGTACAGACATTAGGGCCTATGGGCAATATTATTCAGTTACCCTCGCAGTGTGATTAAATGGCTCAAATAAGGGCTCGACACCTTGATTCAGTAAGTAGCTTGTCTGTCTACCGAGCTAAGGGCCCTGGGTTCAATTCCTGGCCGAAAAAAAAAATCATTGGTGAAATGAGGGTTTATACTGTCTCAGAGGTGACCTGGCGGTCTAGGGATAAGGTTTCGGACTTCTGTGACGGGGATCCGGGGTTCAATCCTCGGTCCCGGCACAGACATATATGATTGCCAAACCCTTCCTTCCCCTCTGACAAGACTGTGTATTAATCACAACTTGTGAATGTGGAGAGTGCCAGGCCTCCACCGTGGTTCGGATCCCACGTTAAACTGTAGATCCTACATTTCGTCTCACAACCACCCTACCATTACACATTAGCGTAAGTGCGTATAACCTGAACGGGTAGTAAGACGCGGTGCTAGTAACAATAATAATAATAATAATACTGTTCTTGTGATGGATTAAAGGTGGGGGGCTGGATGTTGTATCTGATCTAGATTTATGTTATTTTATATAAATTTAGAGGGTAGCTTTTAGAGCGAAGAGATGATAGAAAAAATACAATAATTTTACAGTCCAATTTTCGAACGAAGAGATTTTTTAAAAAGAAAATACAAATATATTTCTGCAGCCCTCTACTAAAATTGTTTTTACATAGGTATTGGGAATATCGATAAAAAAGTGCCAGCTTCAGATCAAATGACCTGGCCTATCAATACGTGAAAGCAAATGTAGTAACTTTTCTAGCTGTCGGTTTGCCCTATGCAAATTAGACTATCGATCACTTTATTATTTTTTAGCACAGCGTATTACTACCCGTTAGGGTTATATACATATCTAATAATTACACTAATGGGTTAGGGATTAAAAAGGCTTAATTTAGAATAGCTGCACACACATTTTCGTAGAGGGAGAGTGGATAACCATTAAGGGAAAAAACCATCCTCAGTGCACTCTACTGGGATTAAACTCCAATCTCCCAGTATTCAGCAGTCTAGTCCAACACGAGATTATCGCGTTAGAGCACGCGGCCACCGACGCGGGTGTAGCTCACTTCCAGGATATGTTTGAGAATACATATCAATAGATTGTGATATAATATAAACTAGTCATACTTAGAGTAAGGTAAATTTGTTTATTCCACAGCGATACGTAATATTATCGAACTAACGGTCAATAAAGTGGATTACACATTATATTATGTTGATTAATAATAGATAACACAAAGGAATTATCATCTAACATAACACATCTGAATAAACTCGTTGAGCCTTTGATTTGGTGGGAACCGCCATCTCAATGTTTTTTTAATGTAGCGTCGTTTTATTACTCATCCGGGCTATCTTCATTGAGGATATGTACCCTAATTTGCATGAAGGGAGATTGAAAAATCACTTAGGTAAACACACCTATAATGCACCCAGTTAAGATTTGAACACCAACCTCCATGTCACCAAAAATCCAGACTAAACGGGTCTAGCATTTGGTCCGATTACCTATCAATGAGGGCTGTTTCTATGTTGAAGCCGCTTAAAGATTTTATCGAAGACTTATTTCTAATCTTACTGATATTCTATATTATATGTTATCAAATAATTATTATAAATAACTTCAATGTGATGTCATATTAAACATTTCCTGAGAAAATAACTTAATTCGAGAATTGTTTCATCTAGAGAAAGCGTTGCTTTAGGTATGATAGGAGGGGACACAAGAAAAGGCCAGTTTTTTGCAGTTTTTATGGCAAAATCTTTTAGTCGAACTAAATTATTATAATTTAGCACCGCGTCTTACTACCCATGCGGGTTATACGCTTTAAGTACTAACTACGCTAATGGATTAGGAATTGGGAAGGTTGAATTAGAGGAAATGAACCCGAATTTGCGTGGAGGAAGAGTGGAAAACCATTTAGAAAAAGCTACCCCCAGTTCACCCGACCGAGATTCGAACGTCGATCTCCCCGTCCTCAGCAATCGAGCTCAAAACGACCAGCGCGTTAGCCAACTACACCACCGAGGCGGGTTCAAACTAAATGAAATATTGGTCCAGTACAAACATAGAGTTTAGTTTTCTTCACATGTTGACATCAACTGTTGTTGAATATCTATCATGGACATAGCGGCATTAGACGAGAAACTTTTTAAAATTTAATCACATCTTGTGAATGTGTGGAATGCCGGGCCTCCACCGTGGTTCGGATTCCACGTTAAACTGTAGGTCCTCCATTTCATCTCACAATCACCCTAACATTACACATTAGCGTAAGTGTGTACAACCCGAACGGGTAGTAAGACGCGGTGATAATAAAAAATAATTTAATTTAGAGAAAAAATTGTCATTAAATTCAAGGACAATCTTGACGGATATTCAGCAACTGTTGATATCACCGTGTAAAGAAAATTAAACTTTATATTTGTACTGAAGCAAAATTTTATTTATTTTGGCCAAAAATGTTTTGACATAAAAACTGCAAAAAACGCTGTCATTTTCTCGCATAATCTTCCATCCCACCTTAAGTTCACTAGTTTACAGTGGCGTGGCGTGTTGCCAGGTTGATCATAGTTTGTTTAATCTGTACACGTGAACGATTGTTTTAATCACTCGGTAGAACATCCATTGGCAAGGTGTCAACAAAAGCACATTTTTATGGTAGGTATGTAGAGCAGAGCCCATGTGCGAACGGTCGAATGAGGACCACATCACACATTCACTCCTTAACAGCACGTGCTTACCCTAGCAATACTCTCCACTACGCCACTGATAATTTAATTTAACATACAAAATAACCTCCAAACAGCCTTGTGGTAGTAGTGTTCAGAGGCCCTGTCTGCTGACCTAGAGGTCCCGGGTTCGATTCCCGGCTGGTACCAGGAGATTTTTCTCTAAAGGGGAATAGTTTAAATGTCACCAAGATTTTATTATTAGACTTAAGTTCGGTGACCACGTGGTCTAACGACCTACTCTCACAGTAGACTAAACTGTCGATGACGGAGAGATTGAGGTTCGAATATCAATCGGGTGTTTAAAAAATGGGTTTACACGGTACCTCCATGCAAACGCAGGTACTATTCCTCTAAATATAACTTTTCTCACCCTTAAGCCATGAGAGTAATTAGTACATTAGCGTATAACCCGAACGGGTAGTAAACCAATTTGTTAAAAAAAAAGCTAAAAATGCATGAGTTAACTTTCACCATCACCTCATCTCATCGGGACATTAAAGAATCTCCACGGAAAGGATGTACGATTAGTACATTCGGGATTCCCCAGGGCAATCGTACATTAGTACTGGATTATCTTTCCGCAAACCATACTACAGATTGATGTGGCCCAAATACGCCAGTATTATAACATTACCTCCAGTGGCGGCTCGTAGCTAAAATTAGTGGGGGTGCTGCTCCAGAATTTTTTAGCCTTTAATTTAAAATCGTGTAAAAGGAAAAAAAAAATGCATAAAAAGAAAATTTATTCAGGAACTTGATAAATTCTTAACACAAAAAAAAGCATTTTTTTACTTACTTTAACTTAAATTGTTACAGTTCAAGCTTGATCTATTAATTTAAAAATGAAATCCATTCTTCTTGTTTTAATTTGCGCAAAAAGTTCAATAATTTTCTCCTTGATCTATGGATGACAATTGAGGAAATTTTTCTACGTTGAAAGTACTACAAGCGCATTTAGTCTTTCTGTTAAATAAAGGAACCCGGAAAAAAAAAGAATCAAATAGAATAGCTGGAAGCAGAATAATAATATAATTCTACACTCTTCTACACTTTATCACATTCAAGAATATGGTACACGGTTTTTAAGCACAACACACGTTGAGTAAAAAAAACCTTCCTTCCACCATCACGCCAGAGCTGGAACTGCGAGAGCAACAGTTCTCTCTCTACCTAACAGTCCCGCCTTTATCCCCACAACCCTCCTATGTGCGCATGCGCACAACAGACAAACACCACATCGCTGGCACTGTGAAGCGCACAGTTCCATACAAAGATTTTTGTATATTTTTAATAAACTGGGGGATGGCTTCTGAAGTACTGACATTGAGATTAGGAATATATATATATATATATATATATGTATATATATATATAAAAATACTGTATTACAAAAATAAATAAAGAGTTAAAGAAAAAAGGATTTATTATATTAAATGTTATAGATAATATCAAGTGGAAATAAGGGTTTCTGCAGTTCCGCAGTGCCTATACACGAGCCGCCACTGATTACCTGCAAACAATATATGCCGCCATTTTCTACCTGCCACACGGGACATGTAACCAATCGATATCATTATATAATGGATGGAGAACCCCTTGACACTGTGATGTAATTGAACAGTGTGAGGAGTGCTGCGCTCTGTAACTGGACGGGTAAAACTAGCGAGTGTCCTTGTTCTCACGCATTGAGTCACCGCGAGCTGCGACAACGATATAATTACGTGCCGAGTACGAAACACACGCAGACACTCGTTAAATATAGCCCTTCACCGGTTATACAGTCAAATGCTCCAGATGTATAGAAGTAATAATAAAATCTCCTCCGGTTAATTAATAATAATAATAGTAATAATTAGCACCGCGTCTTACTACCCATTCGGATTATACGCTTTAAGTACTAATTACTCTAATAGATTAGGAATTGGGAAGGTTGAATTAGAGGAAGTGAACCCGCATTTGCGTGGAGGGAGAGTGGAAAACCATTTAGGAAAAACCACCCTCAGTTCACCCGACCAAGATTCGAACCTTGATCTCCCCGTCCTCAGCAGTCGAGCTCAACACGACTAGCGCGTTAGTCAACTACGCCACCGAGGCGGGTTCCGGTTAATTAATTATTTCTAAGCTGGCACCGGTGAGCACGCGGACAAATGCATTAGTCTTGTCTTGTCTCTGGCTTGCCGGTAATGATAAGGTTGGTTATTCGAATCTCAGCCGAGTATACTTAGGGTTTTTGTTTACAAAATGGTTTCCCAATCTCCTTTGACGCGAATCTTGCACTGCATTTTTGTTGTTGTTGTTGTTGTTATTATTACCGCGTCTTACTACCCGTTCGGTTTATACGCACTTACGCTAATGTGTAATGGTAGGGTGATTGTGGGACGAAATGGAGAACCAACAGTTTAACGTGGAATCCGAACCACGGTGGAGGCCTGGCATTGCACTGGCTTTTTAATTTCACTTTATGCATATTTACTCTTAATTGTAATTATGTGGCTAGTCTGGAAGATTAGCAAGTTAAGATGAACAAACAAACAAACAACATAGAAACCCGCTTCAGTGGCCGCATAATCCAACGCGCTACTCTCGTAAATTGCCGAAGACGGGGGGATCCCGGTCGGGTGCGTTGAGGGTGGGTTTCCCTAAATTGTTTTCCACACTCCCTCCACGCAAATGTTTGTACACTTCTTCTCAATTAAACCTTACTAGTCCCTAGAACTATTAGCGTAATTAGTACATAAGCCCACTGCGGTGGCGCTTTGGTCTGACGCTCCACATTCGTTGTAGATTAGACTGCCGATGACGGGTAGATTGAGGTTCGAATCTCAGTCAGATCTACTGAAAGTGTTTTTTTCTAAATATATATATAGCTTCCTTAATACTTAAAACCACTAATGTAATGTTTATATAGGCGTATAACTCGAATGGGTAGTAAGACGCGGCGCTAAAAAAAAAAATCATCAACATAGAATGACGCATTAGTTTCCCATCTTGACGTCCAAACATAGAGTGCACCACTGTTCAATACAGTCGCAGGATCGCAACCGCGGACTTGAAACCGTGAGTACGGTACACCCCTGGTCTAAATCGATGTTTGAACCTCACTCGAGAACCACACGCCCACTTTTTAAATCTACCGCCCACCGAATATCATGAAGAGAAAGGGGTTATTTTAGACCTCTCAAAATGCTCAAAGGCGGCTCTCTTTGATGTACAGATGTACTTAAGATGCCTTGTATGAGCATGAGTGAAGAATTGACAAATTTTTATTTATAGTAAATAAAGTGATATTTTCGAATTAAATGCGGGTCGAACCGCGTCTTATTACCCGTTTGGGTTATCGTGTTATCCGATTATATATTAATTACGCTAATAGTTTTAGGGATGAGGAAGGGTATATGTATAGGAAGTATACCCGCATTTGCGTGAAAAACCATTTTGGAAAAATACCTCTCAGTACACCCGATCGAGATTCAAACCTAGATCTCCCCTTCATCGGCAGTTTAGTCTACTGCGAGAGTAGCGCGTTAGACCATGTGGCCACCGAATTGGGTTAAAACGTTAATTATTTTATAATATTTGATGTATTTAAAATTTAAATTTTGAATCATACAAACAGGTTTAACACACAACTACTTTAATTCCGAATAATTTTAAACATATTTATTATATTTGATGACAATCTATTTCAGGTTTAATGTTTAATGGAGGCTCATTTTACCTTCTATGTTTCATAACAATACAATGTAAGCATAAAAGTAAAATATTATATGAATATAAGCTAACAATCTTGAACAGTAAGTAGTGGCATGATTCCTTAGCGTTAAGAATAGTTTTCCACTATCGAGCAAATAGAACGTAATATCCTACCTCCTGGGTAATCGCCAATCCTACTTGACTTATGACGATTTTTAGGACCATTCACTTACCTGAAAAAAAAACACACACAAAAAATTATTATCAACGAATAAAAACATTAAAATATTTGAATACAACATTCTCATAAAGAGAAACAACATTTTATTCTGTATTATGTTGATAGAACTTAAATAGATGAGACTATTCAATAATAAAATAAATGTTACGGTGTATTTAATAGATTTTATCACTCCTTTAATTAAAAATTGAAACATTTACTTAAAATTCGTAATATATGTGAAAAAAGAAAATATATATATTGTTTCAGAAGCATAATGGAAAAATAATTTTCACGAAAAAAGGAAAATCGTCATTTTGACTGTGACATTTAACAACACCTGTATACTAAATCTAATAAAAACTGTTTGAGCCAATTTTTTCTCTTTTAGCACAAAAGTAAACTAACCTTAATTTTAGGATTTGATATTTAACTCTAAAAACAACGCGAGGTATCACTGTGAAAACTCTAGGTACCAAGCTTTAACCCAATCAGTAAAATATTTTCGGCTCTATAGCCCTGGGAAAACTCTAGGCACCAAGCTTTAACCCAATCAGTAAAATATTTTCGGCTCTATAGCACCTGTGAAAACTCTAGGTACCAAGCTTTAACCCAATCAGTAAAATATTTTCGGCTCTATAACCCTGGGAAAACTCTAGGTACCAAGCTTTAACCCAAACAGTAAAATATTTTCGGCTCTATAACCCTGGGAAAACTCTAGGTACCAAGCTTTAACCCAATCAGTAAAATATTTTCGGCTCTATAGCCCTGTGAAAACTCTAGGTACCAAGCTTTAACCCAATCTGTAAAATATTTTCGGCTCTATAGCCCTGGGAAAACTCTAGGCACCAAGCTTTAACCCAATCAGTAAAATATTTTCGGCTCTATAGCCCTGGGAAAACTCTAGGTACCAAGCTTTAACCCGATCAGTAAAATATTTTCGGCTCTATAGCTCAGGGAAAACTCTAGGTACCAAGCTTTAACCCGATCAGTAAAATATTTTCGGCTCTAGGCAGAGATACATACAAAGATACAGATAGACAGACAGACAGAAGGATGGCACTGCAAAAACACTTTTATTTTTTGGATCAGGGGGTCATGAAATGTCGACAAACATAAAAATTTCTAGTTGGATTTTTTTGACGATCACAATACTTTCTCTCTCCAGGTGGTTGCAATAAATTAAGACTCCTCGCAAAAATTTATTAAAAATTGTTATTGTTATCGCTCACTGTATAATAACTATATTTACATTACTATTTCACATCTAGGATATAATATCATAATTTTAAGGGTTTTTAATTTTGAAATTATTGCTTCATTGTTGGTATAAACATCTATTTTAAACCCGCTTTGGTGGCTGCATGATATAACGCGCTACTCTCGTGTTGGACTAGACTGCCGATGTTAGGGGGATCAAGGTTAGAATCTCTGTAGGGTGTTGAGGGTGGGGGTTTTCCTAAATTGTTTTCCACTCTCCCTCCACGAAAATGTGGATACACTTCCTATAAATATAACCTCCCTATTCCCTAAAAAAAACATTAGCGTAGTTAGTATATAAGAGTACATTCCAAACGGGTAGTAAGTAATACGTGGTGCTTAAAATAAAATATTTTAGTAGAGGAGAAGTTTATTTTTAACAGTGTTACAAAGATTTTTGCAATATTGTTTTCTTTTTAATAATGAGGTAATTTAATCTAATAGTTTACAACCAATAAAGATAAAATTAGAATAGTCTTTAATTCTCTTATTAGGTTATTCTGAATATGAGTCTAAAAGTCTTTAAAGAGGTGGACTAGAGGTCTATAAATCCCTAGTTTGTTGCCAGGTTGTTTCTAAAATAAGTGTGTATTTTTAGTTATTCTTATGTCTTGATATTAAAAAGTGTAAACACTAGGGCTTGGTGCTTATAAATAAGTAGTCAGACACCTTATTTCAGTCGGTAAAACACAATTTACTGATCTAAAAGACACGGGTTCGATGCTTGGTGGAGCCGAAAATTTATCTTTTATTAATTAGGGGTTGACCGTTTCACATTGATTAATTAACGGATGAGGTAGAGGTAGGGGGTATTGTGTTTGCTATTGAAACAAGTTAGTTTATATGTCGTACTGTGAAATAAATCTACGTTTATAAAATATTTGTTAATACAATCTAAATTTATAGCTAAAATAGTAAAAACCTGTATTGCTGAAAAAGTAAACATCCATGTTACAATTATAAATTTTGGTATGAAAATAAATAAATTAGAATCTGATACCCACTTGGGCGGCCTGCGATATACTCTCAATAGTTTACAGAGATAATACAAGGGTAAATTTTCATGAAGTGTGCAAGAATCCGACTTAAGAGTGAATGGAAACTTTGCAAATAAAAAATCCTTTCATTATGAACCCGTTCTTGAGTCTAAGTAAGAATCGTTAGTAATTGGAGAAAAAAATGCTAGTTTCAAAAATCAAACAAGGAAAAATAAATGGAGTTAATCTTGGTAGGTACCGTACCTGTCTATCGAGTTAATGGTCCTAGATTCGGTTCCTGGTAGGGATGAACAATATTTAAATGACAATATTGAGACTTTGCTTTTTACGGTGATTAACTAAAGGCAGAGGACCTAGGGGATTATAGTATTTTGGAGTTACGTTATCTTTTAAGTTGCATGAATATTATTAAGAAATATAATATAAAATACGTTTAAAGAAAATATACCCAGTATAAGGGACAAACATTATACTTGAATATATTTTCAGACAACAGCACCAGTCTCGTCTAATTGGATTTACCGGTTAGGGGAGAAAGAGCTTAAAATCCCGATAGGGCACAATGGGGTGTTTTATTCCTAACTGGTTTCCCACTATCCCTCCACGCAAATCCAGACAAATTTTCTTCCACATTATTACCTTCCTCATTAATATCTCATTAATGCAATTAAATTCAGATATCCCGAACGAAAAGTGAGATGGCAGTGCAAAAAAATAAAGTTCTCATAACTTATCTTATATTTTTTGTGGTCAGTCATTGCCTGAGGTCAGACTAACTTTAGTCCTGGACTAAGAACTTTAAATGTAGGTTCGCGATAGTCTCCCCCCCACCCCTCCACCCCCTTGAGAACATTTGTGAGACCTTCCTGGCGACTTCCGCTGGGAACTAACTCTCTTAGGATTTAATAATAATAACAACACCTAAATAAAAAAAACACCCAACACCGGAGCCAAAGAGCAAAAGAGCAGGACCTGCGCAGTAAGACGTGGTTCCACCAAGTGGCACCGAGCCGTGACGATCCGACGTGACGTCACATCCGCCACTAAACCTTATTTTTTATATTAGTACTATTTTGATTATGCAATTTACCGCTAGAGCGTACTCCCTTAAGGGAGGAACAAATTTCAATTAATTGGCACGACCGCTTTTATATTTTGCCCTGCCCACTGAGCTACCTCTGACTACAATTTCAAGATATATTACAAAACTTTAAATGCTAACAAAGCTTCTTATACTGACAATTTCAAAACATATTCTGAATTGTTTATAACTGGCACAGCTCATAAAGTTAAGACAGTAATCGGAGTAACTATTTCATTAATATATTTTATCAGAAAACCTAGGCTATAGAACACATTCTAGAGCATAGGCTTTTATCTATTACAGACGTATTTAAGTTTTGGGTTACAAAAATTCTGATTAATATTAAAATTAAAATAAATATTTGCGTAAAATAAAATCGACTGCACAAAAAAAAAATCAAAATACTTTTATTTTAGAAGCACTCTAAGAAACTATTAGACCTATTTATACATCAAATATTCTATGACGTCATATTGTGACTAAGCCGTACCAACCGACCGAGCGGCCGCCGTCTGTTTATGAAGATATATATATATATGTTTCAACTCTTGAAATAGGACAAGAAGAGATTCTTTGAAATTACAAAACGTGAAAAGGTGATAAGTGAAAATGTGTTTTGGTGAAAGATAAAATAAATTTGTTTTATTTATTTATTGTGAAATGAACCGAACACTTTTTTTGAATCTAGCTACACACAACACTGGATATTAGAACAGCCCGATACATTGCTTGACTTAAGAGTCCGTCTTCTTTCACGCTATTACATCACTAAGCGGTGATAACAAACACCTTTATAAGATGGGATGCAAAAAAAATCAATTTAATGCTTGTAAATTTGTCTCATATGAAAGTTTACGGGGGAAAATCATTGAAATACTTTATTAAAATAGCAGTTATGTGGCTTGAATACGTTCTGCATATTATACGTGTGTGTGTGTGTGTGTGTGTGTGTGTGTGAAGAAAGGGCTACTCATGTATTTAGGAGGTCCTAGACGCTAAAAATAAAAACTATCAGGCTAGTCGAGTGACGAAAGTTACCAAGGTTTAGAAATTAGGTTTTTAATAGTAAATCAATTAAAAACTTTCTAAATTAAGTTGAGCTATATTTTTTTCCCTTCAAAGTGTGTCCGACATTTTCCCCTTCCGTTAAAATGCTACAAGCTATATGTATAAAAAAAATCAACAAAAAATACCTATCGACACGTATCTCCGCTTTGTCGAAATTCGATTTTCCACGTCTGCCAGCGATTAAAATGCTTGCATGGAAGAAGCCTTCAGTCTTTTGTACAGGATTTTTTTTATTTTATTCGTTGCAGCGCCTTGCTGTGAAAAGGAAAGGTGCTATATAATGATCGTTTGACAAGGCATGGAGAGGGTTCTATGGAGAACTGATGATAAAAACTACGTAAAAAAAATTCCCCGCTTCTTTATATTAGAGGACAATTTTTAAAGGGAAAGTTCCAATAAAAGGGGCAATTTATAGGATACCTTTTAAGCACACTTGCCACACGAGAAGACCTATTTAAAATTATACTTTCAGATATTTTTACATACACTGAAAACCTAAACTGTCCATTAATATCCACATTGTATTATTATTATTATTATTATTAGCAGCGCGTCTTACTACCCGTTCGGTTTATACGCACTTGCGCTAATGTGTAATGGTAGGGTGAGTGTGAGGCGAAATGGAAGACCTACAGTTTAACGTGGGATCCGAACCACGGTGGAGGCACACTATTCCACACATTCACAAGGTGTGATTAATACACGTATTCTAAGAGGTGAAGGAAGGGTTTGGTAATAAGATAAATCCGTGTGTCGGGACCAATGATTGAACCCCGGGCTCCAGCACATAAGTCCTACACCTTACCCCTGGACCATCAGGTCACCAGTATTTTAGGCACTACCAAACTAATATTACCAATTGAGATAGGTACACAGTTCTTGAATATCTGTCAAGGTTGTCTTAGAATTTAATTACAACTATTTCTCTTAATTTAAAAAGTGTATAATCTAATGCCGCTATGTTCATGACATATTCAGAAACAGTTGATATTACTATACGAAGAAAATTAAACCCTATGTTTATATTAAAGTAATATTTTATTCATCCTTACCAAAAAACGTTTTGTTATTAAAAACAACAAAAACACTTCTCTTAACTCGCGTTCCGTATAATTCCACCTTAATAAAGCAAATTGCCTACGTTTAAACAAAGATTTTCTATTCAAGATATATACTGGTTCTCTAACATTTGATCGTTGGAAGTAAATAAGTACAATATGTTTTTTTTTGTTATTTACATTTTATATTATGCACTCGCTTTGTTCATCGGGGGCTCCATCCCTAAACCTACAGTGAGCTTTCTTTGCAAGTGGATGTAAATTAATGTAATTCCAGCGTTGTTTTGAAATTTTTTAAAAAATGTGCAAAATTTAACTAAACTCAAAAAATCTAGCTCTATCTAAGGTGTAACCGATGGAGATACGACAAAAGTAATAAGACTAAAGGTGACCTGGCGGTCTAGGGGTAAGGTGTCGGACTTCTGTACTGGCGGCTGGGGTTCAATCCTCGGTCCCGACACAGATTTATCTGATTACCAAACCCTTCCTTCACCTCTGACAAGACATCTTGTGAATGTGGGGAATGCCAGGCCTCCACCGTGGTTCGGATCCCACGTTAAACTGTAGGGCCTTCATTTCATCTCGCAATCACCCTACCATTACACATTAGCGTAAGTGCGTATAACCCGAACGGGTAGTAAGACGCGGTGATAATAATAATAATAATAATAATAATAATAATGACTAAACTTGTGTATCTAGCCAAATCTGTGCTGCTGGTGCAATCCGTTTTTTTGATAGGCCTGACCGTTTAGCCCCACGAGACCTCCAAAGAAAGAGCCACACCGACTTTAAAGTTGCTCCCACTGTTTTGAATTTTTTTCGGGGGTTAATACTTTTTTTTTAACTTTTTGGAATTTTACCGTCGTTTACAGGCTAGAAGCTATAAGTTTGCCAAATTTCAAGTTTCTAGCTCATCTGTAAGTGGATAGTGAATGAGTGAGTCAGCCATGTGGCCTTATAGTAGTATAATAATGATCATTTTTTTAATAAATCTGAGTGGATATTAATTTTGGATCAAATCAGAATTTTAAATATATGTTCTCTGTTGATTGGTCGAATCCACCTACTTTTAGAAGTATTTTAATCAATTATTGTATTTCCACTGCTAATAGTCCCCACTTATTCTGTGATTGTACCTCTAACACAAATCACTAGGAGACCTTAAGATTATTCTGTGTTTGGACCTCTAACACATATCACTAGGAGACCTTAAGATTATTCTGTGTTTGAACCTCTAACACAAATCACTAGGAGACCTTAAGATTATTATGTGTTTGGACCTCTAACACATATCACTAGGAGACCTTAAGATTATACTGTGTTTGAACCTCTAACACAAATCACTAGGAGACCTTAAGATTATTATGTGTTTGGACCTCTAACACATATCACTAGGAGACCTTAAGATTATACTGTGTTTGAACCTCTAACACATATCACTAGGAGACCTTAAGATTATTCTGTGTTTGGACCTCTAACACATATCACTAGGAGACCTTAAGATTATTCTGTGTTTGGACCTCTAACACATATCACTAGGAGACCCTAAGATTATTCTTAAGATTATAGCGCTTTACCTTTTCCTGCCATTTTAAAGTTAGATGGATTTGTATGCCCATTTTAGAGAGAATACTACATAGACACTTGGATTAGATTAGTAAAATAAATTATACTGTCTAAAAATATGTAATTAAGAGACTGAAGTTTTAGTATTTAGGAGCATCTAAATCAACTGATTCATAATCTAGACAAAGTAAATTTCAACTCTTAACTTGGAACCCAAAATTTTAGTTTTCTTGAATAAACTAAACTAATATGTCTAATGTAGACCTCTGTTTATTAAAAATATGTTACATAGCTCCTTCGAGTTAATCCGCCTATTAGATAAAATGAGCACACAATTATTTTAATGTACGGCTGGACATTAATGAGTAATAGTTAATACAGGGATTTATTTTATCCTGGTCGGGACGCAATACCTTTAAATTTGGCACGAATTATCATTTTGAGTACATCCGTGCATATTTAACTGTGGGATTGTATAATAGCTGTGCATTCAACCCGTGACTATTTCTTACGTCACAGTACGGTGGTGGGAGGTAAAAGGCCATATTCACACCTCCGCTAAATATACACAGTTAATAGATGGTACAGTAGACCCATGGCTTATTTGGTGCTGACTGACAGCTACCAGCTGTCACTTCTGACAGTCAACATTTATGTATATACCTAAATGTTGACTGTCAGAAGTGACAGCTGCTAAACAGATGTTTTTGTAGATCATATGGTTCGGCGTAGGGATACATAATTTGGCCTGGTAACTTTTCAAGGACGTCAGCTGTGAGCTGTCAGTCAGCACAAAAGAAGCCAAGGGGCTACTGTAGTTCGGTCGCCTGTGTGTGTAGATTTTTAGCCGCTCTGGTGGAACAGAGCGTTGCCCAGGTTACATCTACATGTCGAACCCACAATGAGATTATGTGGTTATAGTGACTATGAAGGTAATATCAGTAATGCTCTTAACCTTAACTTAGGCCTATTTTTACCAAACCCCTCTCGGTAATATCCTTAGTACCAGCCAAGAATCGATCGGCTACTAGAGATGAGTATCGTATCGATGTATCGATACCACATCCGTATTGTCGTCTCTGCTTACACTGTCTTTGATTGCCAAGACCCGTTTCGGTGGCCGCGTGGTCTAACGTGATGATCTCGTGTTGGGCTAGACTGCCGAAGATGGGGAGATCGGTGTTCGATCTCGGTCGGGTGGGTTTTCCTAAATGGTTTATCACTCTCCTTCCACGCAAATGTGGGTGCACTTTATCTAAATTAAGCCTTCCCTATCACTAACTCATTAGTGTAATTAATACATAAACCTATTATCCGAACTGGTAGTAAGACGTGGCGGAAAGAAAAAAATGCCATGAAATATCGGTCCGACTATAGCTATAGGGGAGTAAAGTGATGTCACGGCTCACTCCACATCCTGTTTTGGAAAAACGGAATAATTATTACACTAATTTAATGCTTGAAAGTATAATGTGTTTAAAACATGTTGCCAAAGAGTCGACTAATGCGTCAACATCGCTTATAGCCTTAATATACAGACCCCCGGTAAACATAACGTTCACTTAACTTTCACGTAACGTAACTTAACTTAAAGGTTCTCTTAATCTTCTTAAATTGAAGACCTCACGATGCTTTTAATATAACGTTCACTTAAAGTTTACCTTTTTTTAACACCACGTCTTACTACCCGTTCAGTTTATACGCTTATATATCTACTAATTACGCTAGAATTTTTTTAATTATTTAGCATCGCGTCTTACTACCCATTCGGGCTATACGCACTGCTAATGTGTAGTGTTAGGGTGATTGTGAGATGAAATGGAGGACCTACAGTTTAACGTGGAATCCGAACCACGGTGGAGGCCTGGCATTCCCCTTTTTCCTAATTGGCAGTCTTACCTATTGAGAGAGTAGCGTATTAGACCATGCGTCCATCAACGTGGGTAAAATAACTTTCAAGTTACGTTAACGTAAATTGAAAGGTATCGCTTGTTCTAGCCAGCCAATCATTTTTGCTTGCAAGCCACGTCAACAGGACTAGTTAGTACTTCATTTGTATATTATTGAATGCAGACGACATTTATGGTATAGTTTGTCCACGTGTCACGAACTCTATGACATCGCAACCTTTTTATACATTTTATTCTGTACACCCAGTAAAGCTTCTATTACAAGTACCTGTAGCCTAAGCAGCCCTAGATAATAGAGTTTCATTTTAGGGTACAATTTGTTTTCAAACATTCCAAATCCACTGTCTAGGTTTTCCTCGAGTTGTTACGTTAAGTTACGTGAATCCTGATCAGTGACCACACACAAGTTTAGATACGTTAAGGGAACGTAAAGTTGATCGTGATCCCGGCATAACGCTAAGACTTCTTTCTTACACGTCTACAATGTATTAAACAATATGTGAGGGTTGGTCCTAGAACAATCTCCCCCCAAAATTTCGCTAGTTATCATCACCTTAAGAACCTATCTCTTCCCCATGAATAGCATCTGACTTAGGTAGGCGACACAGCTAGAACCAAACGCCGCATCGTGTGGCAAATTCCTGTATACCCCTTTAAAAATAAAATGGTAGATTTGAGACCAGGAAATCCATTTTACCATATTAAAAAAAAATGCAATAGAAATTTAAAAATATGTATTTTTAAAATTACTCGCTTCGGTATTCAAATGATTTAAACTGTTACTCGGGCCAAATACTCGATTGCCGATGACGTGTAGATGCGGGTTCGAATCTCACTTGTGTGTGCCTAGAATAGATTTTTATAAATGATTTTCCAATCTCCCTCCATGCAAATTCAGCTACACTTCCTCTGAATTTAACTTTCCTAATTCCTAGTTCGTTAGCATAATTCATATGTATGCGTTTAGCCCGAACTTGAGGTGAGATGCAATGTTAATATAAACTATTAAAACATAAACCAAACTAACTGTTATTAAATGAAGAATATATAAAACCGCTTTTAGATGCGATTTTTTAGTTCGAGTGTAATATTTCATTTACTTATCCAACTAATCGGCCTTTAGATGGGCTTTTAAAGGCTATAAACCTATATATAGCCTAACCCCCTTCCAGCTCCTCATAAAAATAAGAACAAACGTCTATCTCTTAAGTACAAACGGTCGTTTCAAATTTTAACAAATCTTTAGTAATAAGCTAAACAAATCCATGACAGAAGGAAATAATGTCGTGTAAAAGTTCATTACATCACTTCTAATCTTGAGTTAATTTGTTTATTAGACTATTATCAACTATTTATTAGGAGGTACAAGTGCCATGGTTTGGAAAACCCTGACCTAGAACAGGGGTTCCTAAACATTTTATACCAAAGGAGCCCTTGCATCAGCAAAACAAAACTAAAAAACTGGCTTGAGCCCTCATAAAAATGTTTACACTATTATTATGAGCATTCAATGATGACAGTTAAACTTTACAAACATAAAAGTATAAAACAAATGAATATCATCACGTGTTCTGGTAGTGCCTTTGGCAAATGTCTTTTTATTTAGGTTTGAAAATATTGGCAATACTAATTACTGATGCTATTTTATAGTGTGGTAAACAAATAAACGATATTCTAAAATTGCCTCACGGAGCTTTAAATAAATATGGTGGAGCCGAGTTTGAAAAAAAAACTGACCTAGAAGACTCGGTTGGAGCCGGAAGGAGGGGAAAGGGGCTCCGGGGGAGGGGGATTTTAAAGGCAATATCTACCCACACCGCTCTTCAAACGGTGCTAAGGTGTCAACCTCGTAATAGAATAAATTACTGTAGATGGTAAGGTCGAGGTTCGAATCTCGTCCGGATGCTCTGAAAGAGTTTTCTCAATGTAAATTTATAATATTTGTTCTCCCTACGCTCAACTTCCTCTTTAAAAAAAGTTTCCCTAATTCTTACCCTTTAGATGAATTTGATAGTAACCATGGAACTAAATGTGAGCATATATTAAAAAAAAAAGCCTAGACCAAATATTTCTGGACCAATTATTGTGCAAGGAAATATATATTTTTTTAATGACAAATTAATATATTTTATCATAGAAAGTCCTGGAACGATATATCAACCAACAACTTGAGTCCTAACTTCTGGTTACTATAGCCTTCTCACGTAATAAAATATATTTTATAACAAGATAGATAAAAATGTCTGATCCATAGGACCCGGATTTGTATTAGTTGATTGTAATATTTACTTAATAGATAAAAAAAACATGCATACACAAATTTTGTTGTCACTTATAGCTATTTTTTATTTTTGTTAGTTTGTAGAATAAATACCATCGATGTTTTTTAAATGAATTAATATTTCAGTATAAGATTTTTCACCATACAGTTGTCGGACTGAAAAGGTAATTGATTTTCAATTTAACTTTGTACACTATTTCTTGGCATGACTGTAAAGTCTACATTCTCTGATGAAGTACTGTAACTAAGATTCAAAGGGTTGTGTTGGACGGGGGTAGCTATTACTTGTGAAGCAGGTATTTGAAAATGGATGTTTATATTAACAGAATATAATCGCATGTTAGATTTAGTAGTGTGCATTTGTCACGGGCTATTGTTTATATTTTTTTTATTAGATTTGTTGTTGTTAATTTGAAGTATTATTTTCTAGAATATTTAATGTAATTTTATAAGTAATCTTTTGACAATTTTTAAATCATCCAAGTCCAGCTCCTGCTAGTTTGTAAAAGTAAGTTTAACACCTATTTTTGCTTAAGTTTTAATCGTACGTTAACACGTGAATTATTAACGATTTAGTCTAGAACGTAAGGATTGGGATGCTATATTTAGGGAAAATGCACCCTTGTAATTGGAAAGATAGAATGGAAAAATTATAATGATAGTCACATTTAAAAAATCACTCCAAGTGCACGTTATCAATGTGCAAATGATTATTCGTAACTAGGCGTATTTAACTTATATCCAATATTATCAGACAATTCAATATCTACAACTACAGAATATGGCGAAGACCTCATTCAATTAATTTTAAATTAAACATTTTTATAAATGCAAGGTTTAGTTAAAAAACTTTGGAATTAAAAACATATATTATTTTAAAATTTTCTACACTAGTTTTAGTTTAATAAACCTCAACTTTCACATTTTTAAAACCTTATATCAGCTTAAAGTTTTCATTTAAGTTTAGTGAATGTGTGTAAATCTACTTGAAAAACTGAACAAGATAAACTCATTTATTCTTAATATATCTGTTGAGCTATAATCTTAAAACGTACTTGTAAACGTACTTGTGTAGACATATATAATTTGTTTAAGTTTATCTTCTATGAATAATCAAATATTACCAGGAATTGCGCAATGAATCCCATTAATCATATACATAAAATGTGTCTATATTGTGGACGAACACAAGTTTGTTAGTATATAGCCTAAATAATATCGGGCTGTAAAGTAATACCGTCGTAAATTACCATTAAAAAACACGGCCTTAAAAATCATACTTTTTAAGGGGAATAATTTTGTTCGATCGTGGGTAACTCCTCCAACAAAAATTGTCTAATAATTATTTTGACATTTAACCCTCTTGAAGCAATTTAAAGTTTTCTTTTAGATATATTTAAGGTTGTTGTTATTACTATTATTTATTTTTTAAACTCCAATAAGCTACTTATCAAGATATAGAGGATGAGATAAAAACCTATATTAATAATACTTTCAGGGGTACGAAGGTTTTAACCGTTAAAACACCCCACCCCTCCTGGCACGGATCTGTTGCATACTAACCAAAATCACTTGTCTTCAATTTAATTCAACTTGCACATATACAAGACTATTGTTTATATTTCATCTTATTTTATTATACTATCTATTCTACACTCGAAAAACTAACAATTCTGTATATACATGATTAGGCTATGATTTATCCCCCTTTCTCACACCAAGATGGAACATGCCACCATCAATCACGTGACTTACGACCAGACGTGCGTCTGGAGCGTGCGCAGTAGCCAATACCATGAGCCGCCTGACGTTACGTAAAAACTGTGTTCCTTCGGTTTATGTTAATAATTTACTACGCTTTGAATTTTGATTGGAAGGTTTCTCTTTGCTGTCATTACAATAAAACGAAAATTAACAACAGATAAATATCTGGTGGTCTAGGAGTAAGGTGTCTTACTTCTGTGCTGGGGGTCCGGGGTTCAATCGTCGGTCCCAGCACAGATTTATCTGATTACCAAACCCTTCTTTCACCTCTGAAAAGACGTGTATTAATCACAACTTGTGAATGTGTGGGATGCCAGGCCTCCACCGTGGTTCGGATCCCACGTTAAACTGTTAGTCCTCCATTTCCTCTCACAATCACCCTACCAATTACACATTAGCGTAAGTGCGTACAGCCCGAACGGTTAGTAAGACGCGGTGCAAATAATAATAATAATAATAACTTAAAACCTGTATTTAGGGTTTCGACAAATTCCCCGGGTTTAAATTGATCAAAAAGATTTGATACTTTGTTATATTGATAAATACTTGAAGCCATGAGCTTTTTCTTCCGTAAGACGATACATTTTAACAGTTGAGGTGTCCCAGAACTCAAAGAAGTGTATTTTACAATTCTGAATTTCTGTTCCTGGGAAGACAACCTAAATGATTCAAAATATTTCTTTTAAACTCGATGTTTATGATGTTATAATGAACATACCTCAAGGTAAAAACTTCGATTTTAATTCTAGATTTAAAATTAAAAGTCGTATTATAAGCCGTGTGGTGTGTAACCTGGTAGCGATCGATACTTTCTCGCAGATTGAAGCGGCTGCCTTTAAGGGCACTTATGTTATGCAACCAGGCTCACTACTGTGTGAGGCGGGTAGCGGTAATATCAGGGGCGTGAACAAACGGAGGACATGGCTAATAACAGGGCACCGCGAACAGCTTTACACTAAGCTATCTATCAGATAAATGTATTCAATGTGTAGACCACTATAAAATATAAAATTAAAAAAAAAACATGAAATATCATAATGTAATCCATATATTTATTTATGAAGTAATTAAATTACTATTTTATCTACTTATTTTCATAGGAAGGGCCTTTAAGAAAATATAAAATTATATTAGGCGACCTAAACTATAATAATTTTACCATACAATTATTACTATTATTTTAGCAGGTAGTAAGCATACTACTCTATTATTTGTGTTGTTTTAAAGATATTGATAATATTAATCAAAATTTACAGCTTCAGATCACATGACTTGACGTATGGATTCGTTAAAAATAGATCTGGTAATTTGTATATAGGTCACATAAGACCCTTTCTATGAAAATGAAACTGTACAAGATTACTTTTATTCAAATAGTGCAAGATTATTGATACATGCAAGAGAAAACGCATCACAGGGTCGGGGAAAAAAAAACACCCAACGAAAAAACTACGTTGACCTTTTTACTAGAACTTTTAGATTCGAACCCCCGACCGCTTGCTTCAAAGTTAGTAATATAAATCATTCAAAATTTGACACAAGACACATCGGTAAACAGCTGAACTAAACGTCAAAGCTCGTCTTCTCTGGTTCGTCGGACATGAGTATGTCACGGCTGGAATTAAGGCGGGGTTTAATGAGAGTGGCAGTTCTTAGACAGTTCTCCACTCTCACTCAAAGTAAATGTGGGTACGTTCCCTCCTTCCTCATCCATACCTTAATGGTGTACAAAAATGATGTATATTTAATATTATATCAATCCGCCAGGCTCTAAGGTGCCGCTATCTATAAACTGAACTGCTAATTAGGGTTTGAATTCCGGTTGTAAGTACTGAGGGTGGTTCTTCTTAGACGGGTTTCCACTATCTTTCGTTACGCAAATGCAAGTACACTTCCTCTTAATTTAACCTACCCTATCCCAAAAACACTATCGTAAGCTGTAAATATGCGTATAGCCTGAAGGAGAAGTAAGAAGTGGCGCTAATATAATTAGCATCACGACTCTCGGGTAGTATTCAGGTAGTATGTAATATATAATTAGCAACACGACTCTCAGATAGTATTCAGGTAGTATGTAATATATAATTAGCAACACGACTCTCAGGTAGTATGTAATATATAATTAGCAACACGACTCTTAGGTAGTATTCAGGTAGTATGTAATATATAATTAGCAACACGACTCTCAGATAGTATTCAGATAGTATGTAATATATAATTAGCAACACGACTCTCAGGTAGTATTCAGGTAGTATGTAATATATAATTAGCAACACGACTCTCAGGTAGTATTCAGGTAGTATGTAATATATAATTAGCAACACGACTCTCAGGTAGTATTCAGGTAGTAGGTAATATATGTATATAAATTATTGCATATTTAAATCTTAGATTACCACGAACATTTCTGAAAATCAATATTTAAATTTTGTATCGTCTATGATAAATACATGATCATTTATTTTTACTATAAAGGTATTATTATTATTATTATTATTAGTAGTAGTAGTAGTAGTACAACGTCTTACTACCCGTTCAGGTTATACGCACTTACGCTAATATGTAATGAGAGTGATTGTTAGATGAAATGGGGGACCTACAGTTTTAACGTGGGATCCGAACCACAGTGGAGGCCTGGCATTCCCCACATTCACAAGTTGTGATTAATACACGTCTTGTCAGAGGTGAAGGAAGGGTTTGATAATCAGATAAATCCGTGCCGAGACCGAGGATTGAACCCCGGACCCCCAGCACAGAAGTCCTACACCTTACCCCTAGACCGCCAGGTCACACACTATAAAGGTTTCAAAGCTATGATCCTTCATAAATTCCCTCCCCATAATTTTGATATTTTCAATGACGACTTGAACCAAATGCATCGATAGTTGAGAGGCTATGCTGAACCTTCCACCCACGCACTACTTACTACTAATTAACCAATCCGCGGGTGTAAGGAGGTGGCGAGCCGGTGTGTCGTCATAGATACAACTTTCTCTCTCGACTCTACCACGCTGTACCATACCGACACACGCCGCACGCGTGCAGACTGTATACTACATTAAATATATCGCACTCTTGAGTCACGGCTATCTTAAGCCGGGTCCTCACTCATCTTATCAAACTAGAGCCACACCGCTCCATGTAACTACATGTGTGCAGATGGTGAGTCACAATGAACTATCTCTAAAGCAGAATCACATCAAGCTGAGTTCACACTTTCAACGGAGCTTTATTTTTTAAATTTAGCACCGCGTCTTATTACCCTTTCGGGTTATACGCTTAAGTACTAATTATGTTAATGGGTTAGGAACTGGGAAGGTTGAATTTAGAGGAAATGAACTCGGATTTGCGTGGAGGGAGACTGGAAAACCAATTAGGGGGGGGTAAACACCCCTGGTTCAGCCTACCGAGATTTGAACCTCGATCTCCCCGTCCTCGGCAGTCTAGTTAACATGAAACTAGTGCGTTAGCTAACTACGCCACCGAGGTGGGTTTCCACGGAGCTAATGTCTTGGACAAAGCTGTTTTAATGATTAATCTATACTACACATGATTTAATACGTTTTTTTATTTCCTTAAAACACAATTTTATAAGAAGCGATTTGATTTTACATAATATTATTTTACCCAAAGACCTCTGCCATTGCTCCACTATTGAGTTATATTAATTACCGCACATAATTAGATCTAACGCATGGGGCTAAAGTCTTTTAAATATGGACTAATCCTGAGTACTAGAACTACTTATCATATATATATATGATATGCTGTACGTCATTTATTGCCAAACACTATGCTCTAGGTCAGGGGTATATAGGCTATTTTGATCATATTAATATTATTTTAAAATACTTAGTCTATTTGAGAGTTTAAAAGTATCAGATATTATGACAATTTAGATTTATTACGTGAATAAAAATCGCCGTGAGATAAACTGGTCGATATCGATCGACCAGTTACCAACTTCTGCTCTCTTGTACTTGAAATATTTTTTTTTAATTTTTCAAACCATAAACGTGTATTTATTAAAAATATTTAATAAAATAGTCACAATTTTTGGTAAAACTATAATTTGTTTAAGTAGCAGTAAAATTAACTATAACAAGTGACCCGCCTTTTGATTCACCCTAGCATAATCCCTATGCCTTGGTGTGTGTGTGTGTGTGTGTGCGTGCGTGCGTGCGTAAGAAAGAGAAGGGGGGGATGACATAGGAAGCTCCTTCCTCAAAATACCTTACTGCAGTAAAACCAGCAACAACCAGAGGTCCTTAGTTTGAACGCCTGGTGGAGTTGTTTTACGACTTTTACAAAACTTAACTCCCTACGCTCCAGGCTTATAATAAATATTGGCAGCTATAGTAGTGGAAGCAGTATAAAAAAAACCTCTTTCACGTCTACTTGGAAAATAGTAGATATTTTATGTTCTCAAGTTTTCCCTTTGTTTAAAAAAATACTATATCAAATTCAGGTTTATGAGATAATAAATAGGATAAATTTAATACATTTACTTTCTTAAGCAGTTTTCTTTTTAGTACCGCGTCTAACTAACCGTTGGGTTTATAAGCTTATGTAGGCCTACTAATTACGCTAATGGTTTTAGTGAGTAGGAAGGCTATATTTAGAAGATGTGTGCCCACATTTGCGTGAAGGGAGAGAGTTTTTTTTAAAAACATTTTAGAAAAAACCCACCCTTAGGTCACCCGACTGCGACTCGTGCATTTCGAGACAGGCGGCAGTGCATCGCATTACGTTAACCTGTACGCACAGCAACGCACCTAGATCGACGGGTTTTACATAAAGGTAGACCTTGATAGTCTTGGGGTAAATTACTCGCCTCAGAACCCGATGTTCGTAGGGTTGGACCCAGCTGGGGGTCGATGGATTTTTCTCTGAGCGATAAAAATCCGTAGCCCAACTTCCTTCGGAAGGAAAGTGAAGCCGACGGCCCCTTGTCGATTGTGTCGTGTAAAAGAACCCTGGAATGTGTGTAAAATTACCTTTCCCGACAAAATTGGTAGGCCCTTTCGCTCTCGCTCATAGAAATTCTGGTGTGCTAAGTATTAAGAAATGTTTAGATTACCATATGTAGAGAACTAAACAGAATTAATCTTCTGAATAAATATCTAATTTATTTTGAACAAATAGTATATTTTTTACATAAATATTAAACACGCAGACCTTTGTCATAGAGAACTACAACCTGATTGGCAGGAATATCAGTTCAGAAGATTAGTGGCCGAATAAAATCAGTCGTGAAATTGTAAAAACCACCAGGAATTGATCCAGCTTACCAAGGTTTATACTAACCCTCTTTTCCACGGCGATGTGAACATGAATATAAAAATATTTATACCAGGTAATTACAAACATGCCCACCTGTGTATAAAAGTGGAAATATTTCTACTCGAAGATGTGCTCTTACTTTCGTATCTCCTAAGGTAGTATCTTATTTGTTTTATTCTTAAGAAAAGTTCTCAAATAATTACGTAATATCTGAATTTGCATGTAACGAGTACCAATATAATATCGTACTTTGCACTGGCAAGCAACCCTGCCTTTAGGTATCTCAACGTTATGTAAAATAAAACTACTAAAGTCAGGCCCAAATATGTTGAGAATGATTGCAAACGAGTTAACCTTCGTCATTTATCGTTTTACGCCACCTTTGTGCAGAAAAATATCGTTGCCCTCAAACATATGAATACATAATAGTAGAATGAATATTTCCCAGAGCAAAAGATAAACCCTGTTTGAACGATTTGCTCTCGAACTAACCGACGTGAACAATGATTTATCTGGCATATTCTTTTTGAAGGCTGTCAAAGGCCTTGGAGATTGCACCACATGAATTCGACGTGACATAGATCAAGTTTTCTCGATTATTTAACTGCTTGTATCACTAGTAGCGCGTCTTCATAATACATAGCGTGAGATTAATAAAATAAAAATAATGCAGGTACCGTCGATGACAAAACAGCTTTTCGAATCGATACCTAGCTTATATAATGTTTTTGCAAAATAAGGGCCGCTAGAATTTCTGCTGATTGTTTAGGGAGAGAACATATTATGTGGCATTTAGACTTAAGCTATCTCTTGCTTTGTCACGAAAGGTACTGTGTGATAAGCGATCTAAGCAATCTATCAATTTGTCGGGAAAGGGATTACATGATCTCTTGCTTTGTCAGGAAAGTAACCATGGTACTCGGGGCTCGTAGATCTCTTGCTTTGGCAGGAAAGTAACTATGGTACTTGAGGCTCGTAGACCTCTTGCTTTGGCTGGAAAGTAAACATGGTACTTGAGGCTCGTAGATCTCTTGCTTTGTCAGGAAAGTAACCATGGTACTCGGGGCTCGTAGATCTCTTGCTTTGGCAGGAAAGTAACTATGGTACTTGAGGCTCGTAGACCTCTTGCTCTGGCAGGAAAGTAACCACGGGGCTCGTAGATCTCTTGCTTTGGCTGGAAAGTAACTATGGTACTTGAGGCTCGTAGATCTCTTGCTTTGTCAGGGAAGTAGCTATGGTCATTGAGGCTCGTAGATCTCTTGCTTTGTCAGGAAAGTAACCATGGTACTTGAGGCTCGTAGTCCTCTTGCTTTGTCAGGAAATTAACCATGGTACTCGGGGCTCGTAGATCTCTTGCTTTGGCAGGAAAGTAACTATGGTACTTGAGGCTCGTAGACCTCTTGCTTTGGCTGGAAAGTAAACATGGTACTTGAGGCTCGTAGATCTCTTGCTTTGTCAGGAAAGTAACCATGGTACTCGGGGCTCGTAGATCTCTTGCTTTGGCAGGAAAGTAACTATAGTACTTGAGGCTCGTAGATCTCTTCCTTTGGCTGGAAAGTAACCATGGTACTTGAGGCTCGTAGATCTCTTGCTTTGGCAGGAAAGTAACCATGGTACTTGAGGCTCGTAGACCTCTTGCTTTGGCTGGAAAGTAAACATGGTACTTGAGGCTCGTAGATCTCTTGCTTTGTCAGGAAAGTAACCATGGTACTCGGGGCTCGTAGATCTCTTGCTTTGGCAGGAAAGTAACTATAGTACTTGAGGCTCGTAGATCTCTTCCTTTGGCTGGAAAGTAACCATGGTACTTGAGGCTCGTAGATCTCTTGCTTTGGCAGGAAAGTAACCATGGTACTCGGGGCTCGGAGATCTCTTGCTTTGGCAGGAAAGTAACTATAGTACTTGAGGCTCGTAGATCTCTTCCTTTGGCTGGAAAGTAACCATGGTACTTGAGGCTCGTAGATCTCTTGCTTTGGCAGGAAAGTAACCATGGTACTTGAGGCTCGTAGATCTCTTGCTTTGGCAGGAAAGTAACCATGGTACTTGTGGCTCGTAGATCTCTTGCTTTGGCAGGAAAGTAACCATGGTACTCGGGGCTCGTATATCTCTTGCTTTGGCAGGAAAGTAACTATGGTACTTGAGGCTCGTAGATCTCTTGCTTTGGCTGGAAAGTAACCACGGGGATCGTAGATCTCTTGCTTTGGCAGGAAAGTAACTATGGTACTTGAGGCTCGTAGATCTCTTGCTTTGGCTGGAAAGTAACCACGGGGATCGTAGATCTCTTGCTTTGGCAGGAAAGTAACTATGGTACTTGAGGCTCGTAGATCTCTTGCTTTGGCAAGAAAGTAACTATGGTACTTGAGGCTCGTAGATATCTGCTTTGGCAGGAAAGGAGGACTGTGATAAAGGCCAGGTGATCTTTTCCTTTGGCAGGGAAGGGAATATGTGACAAAGGGCAAGTTGTTCTCACACTTTGACAAAGAAGGGACTATGTGACAAAGTGCTAGCTCGTCTCACACTTTGACAAAGAAGGTACTAAGCAATATCTCATTTTGGCAGGGAAGGGACAATGTGTCACGGGGCTAGCAGATATCTTGTTCGGTAGGCAACAGATTACGGGAATATAAGATGAACATAGTAAAAAAATAAACCTAGGAGAGCTAATGCTAGATTCTTGAATTATCAACATTAAAGTGATGATTATTTGAAAGACAAATAATCTTAATTTCCAGTAATGAATATTTACCTTTACTGGAAGTCACACATAAACGGTTTTAGGTTTAAAAAAATGGTCTAAAACATATTAAAAAAACTCAACTTCGAATTTAGATTCAGATACATAATATATACGTTTAGTCAACAAAGTATTGAACAATATCATATGCGTTTTTTTTATAATAATCTATTATAATCACTTAACCAAGATGTATTAAAAAAATTGTTTTCAAGTATTCTCTAAAAGTATATTTACTGATCATCCATATAATTCAATTAGTTCGGATTTTACTGTAATCAAAGAAATTGCAATAACTTTTTGCTGTCACCTTCAAATAAATTCGCAGTTCATACCTTCCTAGTCACCCTATGATTGTTGATTTACTGTTGACCTACAATGCGGTACAGTGTGTGTAAAAGGTTTAATATGCGATAAATTTAAAGTGTACGTCAATCTCCTCCTGCCTCCCTCCTCCCCCTCGTGAATGGCATTGACCTCCGAGCTAAAAGAGCGAGGGCAGTTTTACGATCTCTAGTCTCGGAGACCCGACTGCATCAAGCAGATACATCCTTGCATCTCATCACAGAACATCTCATACCGCGTGCTCTAAGACGTGTTTGTTTATTGGTACAGCCCAATTTTCATAGGAAGGTCTTTTATCTGACAGATAGATCTAACTTCCCGTATTTATACATCAGGCCATACTATATTCAGCTGTCAATTTCATCAATACTTTTATAATAATTAAAGGAACTGTTTGACTCTGTGTTTGTTTGTTTGTGTGCAATGCCCAGCCAAATCTACGGCACGCAGAGATCCGACATTTTTTAACAAAGAGGGACGGAAGAGGGTCCGAATGCACCTCAAAGCAGGATTTTTAAAATTTTAACTAGCTTTTTAATTAGGTTTAGAATTACGTTTTAAACATAACTGGATGCTCACGGGTAACCCCGTGCGGGATTGCTAGTATAAAATATTATCAATAATCAGAATGTGAGTTCGACACCTGAGCTCTGTCGGTAGTATGTCTACTTACTGAGCTGAGACAGGTTTATCTGATTGCCAAACACTTCCTTCCCCTCTGATAAGACGTGTATTAATCACAGCTTGTGAATGTGGGGAGTACCAGACCTCCACCGTGGTTCGGATCCCACGTTAAACTGTAGGTTCTCCATTTCATCTCACAATCACCCTACCATTACACATTAGCGTAAGTGCGTATAACCAGAACGGGTAGTAAGACGTGGCGCTAATTATAATAATAATACTGAGCTAAGGGTGCCGGGTTTGATTTCTGGCATGGCCGATTGATTTATCATTGGTGAAATGTGGATGTACACTTTCACAGTAACGAATTAACGGCCGGGGACAGGATGTTGTGCCTGTCTTAGTCTTAAGTTAGATTATAAGGCGTATGAAGCTACGGCAGGCCTAGCAAACCGGTAGTGGAAAATATATGACTTGAATAAAAAACTGCCCCAGGCTGTAAACAGTAATGGATGTAAATGTAAATCAGTATGTGTGAGTTTCGGGGCGGCATGCAGTGTGGGGCCCGCCATGGATCCACGTGGATGACATCATAGCCTGTCTGAGGGAGGGTAAAATTAAGCAACTGTTTAGTTTTACACAAATGTAATAACAGCAAAGTAAAATACATTAGGCTACATAAAGGCTTAATCAAAAACGACCCACTTCGGTGGCCGCGTGGTCTAACGCGCCACTCTCGTGTTGGACTAGACTGCTGAAGACGGGGATATCGGGGTTCAATCCCGGTAGGGTGCACTGAGGATAGTTTTTCCCTAGACTGTTTTCCATTCCCCCTACACGCAAATGCGGGTGGACTTATTCTAAATTAAACCTTACAAATTCTTAGCCCATTAACGTAATTAGTGCATATATGTATAAACTGAACAGTTAGTAAGACGCGGTGATAAAAATAAATAAATAATAAGATGTGATGATTAAAAATAAAATAAAATCGTATTCATTCAGTTAGCCCGGATGGGTGTCAAAACATTTAGTACTTAAATAATGGTGGATTTTTACATAGATCTCTCGGCAAAGATTTATCTGATTACCAAACCCTTCCTTCACCTCTGACAAGACATCTTGTGAATGTGAGGAATGCCAGGCCTCCACCGTGGTTCGGATTCCACGTTAAACTGTAGGTCCTCCATTTCATCTCACAATCACCCTACCATTACACATTNCATTTCACATTAGCGTAAGTGCGTATAACCCGAACGGGTAGTAAGACGTGGTGCTAATAATAATAATAATAATAATAATAATAATACACAGATCTCTTTACCTTGAGCTTCATAGCTTGTAATTAATAATACCTTTCTATTGATACTTTGGTTCTAAGCTATGTCGAATCTAGAAGGTAACGAATAAGAGATCCCAACGCCTTTGGTAGCTCTAGCTGTATGTAGAACGACGACTTCAGTTCCTGATATGAAAGTCGGACAGTTCAACCCCGGACCAAATACTCGGGAGCTGTATTTTATCTGTGTACGATCTGCGCTCGTGACAGTACTTAGTTACGAGATTAACTAACGTTTAATTTTAATAACACGGGTCTCCGATCACTTTTATTAGTCTTGTTTCCTCGGTGAGAAATATTACTTAGTCATTGTATTAAAGGGTGAATAAAACACCTGCATTGCTGTCGATCAGGTTTAAAACCCGCCTTTTGAGTTGGAGTCAGATTCACTACCTTTCAACCAGCCTTTTTAAAACATTAAGAAATACCTTTTGAAAATGTGCATTCCTTTTATTGACTCATAAGTCGTAGCTTATACATCAAGTATGTGGCCAAAATTTTTAAATTTCGAAAATATGCACAGGATATGATTTCAGAAAACGACAATTTCTTTCGATAAAGATTTCTCGTGTTTTACCAAACCAATTTTAAAAAAATAATAAAACAGTTACTTATAAGTTTACAATATAAAATCGACATACTTTTAAACCTGCTTCGGTGGCCGCATGGTCTAAGGCATCACACTTGCAATAGATTAGACTACCGATGACAGAGAGATCGGGGTTTGAATTCTGGTAGGGTTTACTGAGAGTGGTGTTTTACCTAAATTGATTTCCACACTCCCTCCACACAAATGCGGGTAAACTTGATCTAAATTCAACCTTATTCATCAGTAATTCTTTCGCGTAATTAGTTCATATGAGAATAGCCTGAACAGGTAATAAAAGATGGTGCTTAACAAACAATACAATTTTTTTTAAAATATTGAAGCCCCAATCTATATATAAAATTTACGTCAGTTGGTGGATGTATGGATGATATTAAAACATGGTTCCTGATGTCATATAAAGGTATCTGATTTATCTAAAAAAGGGTCTTTGAATGTAGATTTGCAAAAACATCAAAAACTTCTTAACTTACATTGATTTCACTACAAGCCCAATGATTTGAACAAGCAGGAAAGTTGAACTATTTCGTCTGGGTATGACTCATTATTTTATTAGTGAGAAGACAATTTTCGCACGTTCATAAAAGACTCTGCCTTAAAATTGAGTGAAGAATTACCCTGGTCACGTGAGAGTTCCTGGATGGCTCAGTGGTAAGAGCATTGGCGTACCAAGCCATAGGTCCCGGGTTCGATGCCCGTGTCCAGGTGTGTCATTTTTTCAATATAAACAATATAATTATTAATTGCGGCTATAACCATAACCAACAATATTATAATAACTTTGCTATTTAATCCAACAAACATATGTTACACACCGAAAACACAAATACGCACTAGAGCCGAATAAAAAATAATAATTAGCACCACGTCTTACAACCCACTCGGGCTATACGCTTAAGTACTAATTACGCTAATAGGTTAGGAAGTGGGAAGGTTGAATATATAGGCAGTGAACCCGCACTTTCATGGGGGAGAGTGGAAAACCATTTAGAAAAAAAAATCTCCAGTTCACCCGAGCGAGATTTAATCTCCTCGTCCATGGCACTCTAGCTCAACACGAAACCAGCGCGTTAGCTAACTACACCACCGAGGTGGGTAGATCTGAATAAAAAAAATACAAAGTAAACATTTGTATTTATGATAAATGTTCAACCTTATTATTCACAAATGGATGGATGTCTCGGTGATTTATGGACGCGAGAAATGTATCAAAATTAATTCTTTTGAGTCATCCTGATTCGACTACATATATTTTATTATTATTAGCACCACGTCTTACTACCCGTTCGGGTTATACGCACTTACGCTAATGTGTAATGGTAAGGTGATTGTGAGATGAAATGGAGGACCTACAGTTTAACGTGGGATCTGAACCACGGTGGAGGCCTGGCATTCCCCACATTCACAAGATGTCTTGTCAGAGGTGAAGGAAGGGTTTGGTAATCAGATAAATCTTTGCCGGGACTGAGGATTGAACCCCGGACCCCAGCACAGAAGTTCAACACCTTACCCCTAGACCACCAGGTAACCTACATAAATGATATTGGTCTCTACACATAACTTATCAGTAATAAGTGTTATGGTTTATTTAAATAGTGGATCACATAATATCTAACCTAAACATTTTCTCTTTGATTTCTTAAAAGGTACTAACGTGCACTTTTTCTGAACCGAATGGTTATATCACTACACGACTTATAAACTAACTTAAATCTAGAGCAGGCACAACATCCAGCCTCCAGGCCATCATCACTGTAAAACGTGAAAAACATATTTTATCAATTATTCATTTTACAGCCATGCCAGAAACCGAACCCGGCATCCTTAGCTCAGTATGTAGAAACGCTACCAACTGGGCTAAGGTGTCGGACTTATTTATAATAACTATTCGAAAATATTTTTTTAATGTTACGAAAGTGTTTAGACCTGCATTTGATTAATGACTTCTGAGTAAATCTGATACAAATGTTACTCGCAAAAAACACCCAAACGTTAGCGGGTATACTTGGGCAAAAAAGCAAAAATTAATTACCTTGCGGAATACTTGAGTTTAGATTAATACCTTGTTGGGAAACATCGTGTTTTCGCTTGAAACTAATTAAAGCTGAGTTAGGCGCGTAAATTGCCGTCAATGTATTTACAACCGATGTACACACATTTTTGCGCAAAAGACGGTATAATTCTTGATCAACTTGACTTTGTTATTTATTATAGGACATGCACTTACATTAAAAAAATACTCCATGGAATGTGTGAGAAACATATCACATGAATGAATCAATTTTATTTGAGATAAAAGATAATGAGTCAAATTTGATTAACTCTTAAAGTTAGTTTCTCTAGTTTGGTTTTAATCTTACTAAACGCATTGTTGCTAATTTTTGCCAATAAAATGAGCTCAAATGCGAACATTTATATGATCCCAAGGTATTTTTTTTTCACTTTTATCATAATATGGAATCTTTTACTTTTCAATTAAGACCAATAATTTCAAAACATAATTGTGACATTTTTTGGCAATCGGTTAAGCAAATAAATGTTACGGAACTCTGCACGGACTTTCTCGCTCTATTGTTTAAATATTGAGATATTTACTCAAAACTCGTAATATATGTGAAACTAAATAATATACACTAGCAAACCCAAGCATAAATTGCACTATACTTATGTAAAACATTTTTTGTGTCCCGGTTTTAAATTTTATTTTTAAAGAATTAATGTCCTCATTTTTAATTTGGACCAACAAAAAAAATATTGATATTGGATCCACAATGGTCAACACTTCGTATTAAAATTTTGAGTTCCGGTTAAATTTTCAACATTTTATTGTGTTTCAACCATCTTTAGGTAATCGCATTGCTATTAAATTCCTCATTTTGATCAATAAAAAATGTAAATACTGACTATTGAGTCTAAAATGGATATATATCATTGTTGTACAAACATTTATCTTAAAAGTTTTAAGGAAAAATAACACACACTTTTTTAAAGACTTACTTATATTTAATTACTCTATGGCACTGGAAAATTATTGCGTTAAAACTTAAGTAGTATCTCTTTACAACTAAAGCTCACAAAATTGTATTAATATATTTGCGAATATCTCAGAAACTGTTAGTTTTATAAAACAAAAATAGTTCATATAAATTTGATTATTTTTAATAAAACTGCAATTTTTCAAAGATAAGTTATTTAATATCTCAGCGAGAAAGTAAAAATGTAATTCTTCGTCAAGTTATACATTTGTTTCATAATATTTGGAGTTATATGAGCTATTCTTCTCGGGAATTTTTTCAGCCTCATATTAAATATATATATATATATATATATATATATATATATATATATGTGTGTGTGTGTGTGTGTGTGTGTATGGCTGTTTTGTATAGCTGTAACTTATTATTTGTATAAATCGTAGTTTTCTACATAAAAAGAAACAAAAGTATGCACTTTTGATTATGTCAAGTATTTGAAATATCTTGTTTGATTAGTTAGTACTAGTGTTCTTATTATACTTAGGTATGGTGTTGATTAGAGTACATTTCTTCTAGATTCAGCCTTCGTCATACCGGATCCATTAGTGTAATTATTGCATAAGCGTATAGCTCGAATGGGTAGTAAAACTCGGAGCTATATAATCAAAATTTTGAGCCTCAGCTATTTCATCTTAATACTTTGATTAGATAAGTGATTCACTTTTCTTATATCCTACCCTGTTGTGTGTGTTTTAAGAAGCAATTGAGTACTTTGTAAATATTATGATTGTGTTGTGAAGCTTCTATTTATTTTCACACATCCATAATTCTTGCAAATTTAATCGAAAGTTGGATATTCTGCCGATGTCTTAAAGTGCTAATGTAGGAAACGCTAGTTGAGGGCAGTGTTTTTTCAATTTTTATAGCAAAACTTAAAAAAAATCTCCAGTAGAAACATAGAACTTAACTTTCTTGACATGATGGTATCAACAGTTGTTGAATATCTGTCAAGAGCATAAAGGCATTGGATGACAAACTTTTGAAACAAATAGGACAACCTTGACAGATATTTAAGAAATGTTGAGGCCACCTACCATGTGAAGAAAATTAAACTCTATGTTTGTACAGGGAAAATATTTGAATTCTTTCGATCAAAAAATATATTTCTATAAAACTGTAAAAACAGTGACCTTAACTTACGTTATATACTCTCCCACCTTAAACTATAATTAATAATATTAATAATATTTAGCACCGCGTCTTACTACCCGTTCGGGTTATACGCTTTAAGTACTAATTACTCTAATGGATGAGGAATTGGGAAGGTTGAACTAGTGGAAGTGAAACCGCACTCACGTGGAGGGAGAGTGGAAAACCATTTAGGAAAAACCACCCCCAGTTCACCCGACCGAGATTCGAACCTCGATCTCCCCGTCCTCAGCAGTCAAGCTCAACACGATAAGCGCGTTAGCCAACTACGCCACCGAGGCGGGTTTAAACTATAATTGAACGAAACATAAAATATACCTCCCAGGTAGCAAATATAGGGGCTAAACTTATAGTGTTATGTTAGTTCGTATGTAATTTACAATTCAAGTTGATATGTAGGGCACGTGTGTGAATGGAAAGTAAGGGAAAATATGAAAGTATCTTAGTGTTCAATATTCAAATAAAAACTGAAGTGTGTTGGTTGAGATATTATTATTTCTAATCCTGTAAGTAATCCAATTCCCCCCCCCCCCCTTCCCGCTCCAAAAATTATGCGGCCTTTGCGCTAAGTATGGCCTCCATTTAACTCTGATTAGCATTGTTCAAGTCATGGTGATTAATAATGTATTAATGCCATTGCTTCACGGGTGTCGGTATTTCAGTGGCTATTCAACGAATTAGTCAACAAACTCTATCTGGAAAACGAATGCGTGATCACAAGTATGAATGTGTCTAATCTTGTGTGCAAGTGAAAGATCTGTCCCTATACGTCATCATATAAATAAAATAGGATGTGTATTTGTGTGTGTGTGTGTGTGTGTCTGCAGATGTAAGAAAGAACTATAAAACAATAATCATAGATATTTGAAACTTGACACGTGTATTTAGGGAATATAAAGATGTGCACTTTAGGCGTGTTTTTTATTTAAATATCTTCATCCTTTGCGTGGCTGTTATTTTAAACCATGTGGGCAACGGTTATTCTTTAGTAATGCAATGTACTATATTATTATTATTATTATTAGCACCGCGTCTTACCACCCGTTCGGGTTATACGCACTTACGCTAATGTGTAATGGTAGGGTGATTGTGAGATGAAATGGAGGACCTACAGTTTAACGTGGAATCCGAACCACGGTGGAGGCCTGGCATTCCTCACATTCACAAGAATGTCTTGTCAGAGGTGAAGGAAGGGTTTGGTGATCAGATAAATCTTTGCCGGGACCGAGGATTGAATCCCGGACGCCAGCATAGAAGTCTGACACCCTACCCCTAGACCGCCAGGTCACCCTTAATGTACTATACAACATAGTATAATATTCATTTGTTTTCTATACAACTTGATCACAAAAAAAATATCAACTTCAAATGCAAGGAGAGATTACAGGACATACAATTTTAGATACAAAGATATTTTAGATTTTATTTTGGTTCTTTGTTTCGTATTTTTCAAAATAATAGATAAAATCTTTATTTAATTTAATCTTACACTGATAATTTATGTATTCAGAAACAATGGTGACTTCTCCCTTTAAAAGGCAGCTGATTCACAGCCCAACGTCAAAGTCCGCATGACCCCCAAGTAATTCCATCCAATACCACGAAACTTAGATGAACCTTTGCATATGTACTAAAGGAAGCCCTATTACCTCATAATGTGCACCTTGGGGCTATTTCTTTTTCACTCAACAAATCGAACATATTTATTTTTATATTTACACACACTTTGAACCTCACGCCTATGAGCACATACACACATGCATTTCTGGAAAATCTTGAGCCAAGACACATAGAAAGATGGAACTTTGCCTTGGCCAACTTACTAAGGGTAACGTCAGGAACTTTGCCTTGGCCAACTTACTAAGGGTAACGTCAGGAACTTTGCACTTGGCCAACTTACTAAGGGTAACGTCTGGAACTTTGCCTTGACCAACTTACTTGTCAGGTTATGCACTTCGGGCGTTTTTTTATTTACTTTTTCATATGCACAAACTTTATTCCTCAGTACGCTTTATCATAGGTGTGGGTAGCAGCTTCAAAATCAAAGAATCTAGAACGATCAAAACTTTGAATAATGAAACTTGATGTTATCCAACTCAACCTAAGTTTTTCTTCTTCTTAACGCCTTTGCCCAATACCTATTAGTGTAAGGTCATTAATAACTCGCTAAGAAATATATAGCTCACGAAAACAATAAGAGAATAATATAAATATTGTATATTTATTACAATTTTGTTTCTTAGCCAAATAATAAAATTATTTATACCCCTCTATTTTTTATTATTAATATATTACGTAACTAAATAACATTTTTCTCCCAATAAAAATGGTCGACATGCCATTAATTATGATTAATGTGCTTTATATTGTAGCAGATTAATTTCATTCCAAAATTTAAAAATAATAAGACTACAAAGAAATACAAAATCATTTGCGGTGTACAGCAACGTATTTAAAATAGATTAACTCATCTTCCTCTTGATTTTTAAAATTAATTCAACTCTATAAATGTTCAATGGATATAAATAATAATTTATGGCGGATTGGAACAGTTCCCTTGATATTGCTTTTTTAATAATACTTGAATGTTTAAAAATATTCCTAAGATATTCAATACAAACTTTGATAACACCAAACATATTGTAGTTATAAAACTTCCTTGTGAACCCAGTTACGTTAAGCTATTTGAAGTAATATATCACGAAATCCTTTTGAATATTAAATAGAATATAGGATTATAACATTTGTGTCATATATATTCTTTCGACTGAAAAAAAAAAAGAGTTTCATTTCGTTTGTAAATCTTAAGCAAGGATCTGATGAGATACTATTCATGATAAAATAGGTCACGTTTAATTTGGTTTTCAAATTAAATGTCGTTTTTCCTCCTTCAATAGAATAGGAAAAATCTTCCTTTAAAAAAAATAAAAAATTAAGGTTGGGTATATTAGATGATTATGATCCTTTGTGATAAAAATTGTATTTTTTTCTCCGTCCCCGTTCGTATTTTTTTTTTGTTCAGTTGAGTCACCTCATTCTCCTCACTAATCTGATGTTGTCGAAATAACTACAAAGTTGAACTTGATATGTGTACACTCAAACAAGATAATTATATTATTTAAATCTAATTATGGGAGACATGCATAGCTTATATTAGACTATTTGCGATATATGATTGTCTACGAGGCATTCTCTGATTCATTTCTTGAATTTAAAACGATATCATGGCTTTTTCCATATTCAAAGGTAGACTGTAAGAACACTACTGCCACTAAAAAAATTATACTTATCCAAAATTATAATATTGTAATATCTATATGAATATCATGGTTATTTAGTAGAGTAACCATATTTATAAATTTAGTTACAACGTCTCACTACCCGTTCGTTTTACGTGCATATACATTAATTAGGCTGACGAAGTAGATAGGAGAAAGATAGAATTGAGAGGAAATGTGCCCGCAAGTATGTTCTTTAAGAGGGTTGTATCGTAGAGCACTGAGACGCATTACATATGTATATAAATTCCTAATTGTTTATTAAGTTGTTACCCGCTTCGTTGGTCGCATGGTCTAAGGCGCTACTCTCGCAATATACTAGACTGACAATGACAGGGAGATCATGATCCGATCCCGGTCTGGTTTACTTAGCGTGGTTGTTCCCAAATGGTTTTATATTTTCCCTCGATGCAAATGTGGATACATTTCCTCTAAATTCAACCTTTCTAATCTCTAATAATTTAGAGTAATATTAGTAGCCTACATATGTGCAGGCCTATAACTCAAATGAATAGTAGGTTGCAGTGCTTGGGGAAAAAAGAAGCTGATATTTGTAAATATTGTTTTTCAATAAAATGTAGGCGGAAATTACCAGCAGGTTTCCGACGAGTTTAAAATTTAAAATTTTTGTTTTAAAGTTGAAAAAACTAAATTTCAATGAAAATTTGTACTTCTGAGATTAAAGCAAAAGATTAAAAAACTAGATTTAACTTTCTTCTATCAAATAAAGTCATTAATTGATTGGCTTACAGCAGAACATTTTAAGATAATGTGGGATCCTTTTATAGAGTTTTGAGTCATCACATATTTTTTATAAAAACTATTTTTAAATTGTAATTGGTCAGAATTTTCACCTATATTTTGTTTTAAAAAATATTAGAAAATATCAAACCACTTCATAGATGAACCGAGATTTTAAACGTCTACAACGCTATTCACTGCACTACCATGCAGCCCTTTTAAATATAATATTTGGTGCATTTTGGGGAGCGTGAAGAGAAACAAAGTCCAGAAAAAAAGAGGGTCTAATTTAAAACTCGACTTGTGAATGGGTTGTCACTATCTTGGTCGACTGTACACGTGTGTAAGTATCCGGGGACAATAAGATGTGCAAAGTCACTCGGTCACAGAATTAAAAGCACCCGGCTCAGCCCGCTCCGAGACATGGGAGGTCCCCCTCCCCTCCCCCGACCCTCCGGATCCAGCGTGTTGCTGACCCAGTTCCTGGCCGCACGCCCTTCCAGAACAGTGGACCATCTCGACTGACATCATCAGGACAGGGAAGTGATCTTGGACAGATGTCAAAGAGAGATCGACCATGTCAATAGTGAGACCAGGTGCTTCATCAGTCATGTCTACATGGATGTCTGGAGGCGTTGCCCACGCCAGTACGCCAGCCTAGAACCTTTTGTCAACCTTCATCCCTTTCCATTGGCTGGCTTTTGATTGACGTTCCTTCAAGCTGCTTAGGTTGACCCCATTTAACCTGAAAGGTAGCTGTCTTATCTCGACCTATTACCTTATTGCCTTATCATATAAGCCAGACCATAGTAGAACTAAGCCCGGTTAGCTTACTGTCTTTTAAATTGAAGCTACATCTACGAGTATAAGATCATCGGCTATGTCCGAACTCATACCAAAAGGGTGTTTTGGGGATGTATCTTTCTTGCAAAACGGGATTTATATCCTGCCTTGAGGCGAATGATGAAGCATTTAATCTTGATTACACTTCTTACCCAAACGAAATAAGTTCTTTTTAGTCATTGTTTCAAAATAAAAACACACACAAAACCTGCCTTTATCAACTCTCGGCACCAAGGGACCAGCCTGGAAGGCGTAGATGTCTCCTTTGACAATATCAAGAACTCGTCAATCTCATTCATGTTTAAGTTGAATTTCTAGTACAATCGAATTATTTCAGAAGTATCTTACACCAACATACATTCTAAACATATAATATACCCCTATGAGTTATCTTTTGCTTCAATTAACATGGAATTTAATATTGTGTGACATTAAATATACATTTTATGAATTTAACATAAAGTATTGTTCAGTTTGATAAATAATGTGACAATTGATATTTAAATTTAATAATAATTATAAGTTATGTCACGCACCTTTAATAAATACCTCCTTATTAACTCGTATAAAATTAGTGATAACAAAAATTTGATCAAAAGAGGTTAACAATCAAGGCAGCGGCTATAAAAATCGATCATGTACCGTAAACATTCCAGCAGGAGAGTAAGAGAGAAAAAAAAAGAGCAGACAGAGAGGAGAGCAAACGAGAGTTGGCAACATTGTATCGCCTCGAGTTCATTGTAGGACCATCTTGTAAGGTATATTCTGCAGAATCATCAAATTTAAAGAACAGATCACATTCTCTAAGCCACTTGATTTTTTTTTTTTGTTCTCCGTCTTTTCCCCATCTTTTTTTTTTGTTGTTGTTTAACTTCTCCTCTATTCTTATTATCGGCATTCCGTTTTCACTCGACCTAATAGAGAGCAGGTTAGGCATTTTTTTTCTCTTTCGTCGGGCTTTCCTCGAGAGGTTGACCCCAAAATGAGTCGCACACTTTCAGAGAAAAATTGTGTAGGCTGATGGTCAGACGACTTTCCGCGGTTGGGACGAGCGGAATACCAATTATTGTAAAGAGATACAGTAAATTCGGTAGTAGAAAAAATAATAATAGTAATTGGGTTAAGAGTATCAGAGATAGCAGTATTTCCCCAACTATGGTACATGTTCTCTTAAGGGTACACTGGGTATTTCAGGTTATTCACGTCTTTAAATATTTTCCCATAAACAGATTTTGATAAAATGTTATTAACTTTTATTAGCCATTAGTTCAGTTGTTTATCTTTTTAAAATTTGGAATGAACGTGTATTCTTTACACGATAGCAAGTATTTTTCTAAATGAAAAAATGAAAGGGGTACGTACATTCTTTATATAATTGACCAGACCCTTCCCCCTTCCCCCCGCATTATTATTTTCAACACACATATTGAAGAATCATCATAGACTACCATAAAATATGAGTGACTATCGATATTTTTATGAGGAATAAATTAAATTTTCAAAAAAATATATAGTCTATGTTACTCGCTGATAATGTAGCTTTATATTGGTGAAAGAATTTTTAATATAGGTCCAGTAGTCTTTGAGTTTATCCATTACAAACAAAAAAACAAAAAATCTAATCTTTCCTCTTTATAATATTAGTGTAGATATCCAACTATTTTTGTTCGCGTACCCCCAGATAAAATAATTTCTCTTCAACTGTGTACCCCTAAAGATATGGGTTCATTATACATATTCTATTATCTAGATCTAGGAGATTAAAAAAAATGGCTATCTAAGATCACGTGTCTTTACGTTCTGGTTTCTTGTGGTCAACTCTAAATCTGGCCCTGATTACCCCGTCTTTAACATGAAATAATATATATATATTATTATTTGTATACTTTTTTAATTTCACTTACCCCCGCGGCTACAGGATCCCCAGGTTGAATATCACTGGTTCGATCATCTCTCCGAATGTCGACACTGAGTTAGAGAGAACATTCATTTCGATGTGGGCCATTACGATGATCAAAATAAGTTTTTTTTAATGGCTGTGGTTATTGCTGCCCGTTTGGGCGACTCACATCATCAAATCAAAGAATATAGGGGGGAGACTAGAGCGTACAAATAGTTACAAAAAGTCAAATATTAATAACATTCTTTATCGACTTCGGTGGCCGCATGGTCTTAGGCGCTACTCTCGCACTAGACTAAGGAACCAATGACGGGGAGATTGAGGTTCGAATCTCAGTCAGGATGTACTGAGGGTGGTTTTCGAAATAGTTGTTTCCCACTATCTCTCTACACGCAAATGTAGGTTCACTTCCTCTAAATACAACCTTCCCAATTCGTAATCCTTAAGCGTAATTAGTACTTAAGCGTATAACCTAAACGTAATAAAAAATAAGTGAAAGTGTCTGAAAATTATTATCTATTCCAATTTTTGTTTTTGTCCTAGTGTGAAATATTTTTTCAATACCAATGATTTTTAAAATATTAAATTTAAATTAAATTATAAATTCATTTTGGTTCTACTAGGATGGTTTGGGCACTTTTGTGAACCTGTTATATTCAGTTCTTTCTTTCTGCTCGTTTAGATCCTGCTACGTGCGCCTGATAAGATAAGCTTGAATGTGATTTCTTCATCTGTCTACAGGCCTCGGTAAATAAAACACGTCTTAAACGCTACTTTACTCAGACCAATAACGCATTCCTTACATTTGTTCAGAGATTTGGTTACAAGTTCAGGACCTAATGATACAAATTAAATTGTTACGGATATATATGAATTATTATTACCAGCTTCGGTGGCCGCGTGGTTTAACGCACTACTCTCGTGTTAGACTAGACTGCCAAAGACGGAGATATCAGGGTTCGATGTCATTCTGGTGCACTGAGGTTTTTTCCTAAATTGTTTTTCACTCGGCTTCCACGTGAATGCGGGTGCATTTCATCTCAATTAAACCTTCATAATCCCTAAACTTTTAGTGTAATGAATACATACCGAAACGAGTAGTAAAATGCGGTGCTAAATATATATATATATATATATATATATATGAATTATTATTTTGTAGGCTCTGCCATACTTGTGAGTGTTAGTGTTATTACCAGGGTCTGGATTATTATTACCAAAATATCATAAAAAAGTGACCTATAAAATAATTTAAAATTTTAAAAAATTACTTTAAAGTTAAAAAAAATTACATATAAATATAAACAAAAAGTCGTAATAAATGCACATCACTAAGCTAAACACGTGCTTTGCAAATGTAAACAAAAAAATTATACATGCAATGGATCCTTTAACAACTAAACTCTTGCAGTTTGCTAAATGTAATATTTACAAATATCTGCTTAAAATCAATAGCTGCCCTCTCCCAACTCGACCCTTTTAAACCCCTACATTTTCTTCTCGTTCCGACCACGTGTTGGAAAAATGTATCCATTTATGAAATCTCGATAATATTAAGAAATATATTTAATCGACCCATGACTGCCTTAAAATGACTCAATTTTTCTTATTAGTGCCTAAAAATAACTTTAAAAGGGTGAAACAAAAAAAAATATGACCTAGAATTCAAAAATAAAAAAATAGTTATATAAAATTACCTATAAACACTACATTTCCACAACCAGGGTATAATGGACTGAGTTTATTTACTTACGAGCATGTTATGTAATGTACCAATAAAAAGATGGCATGCCATTAAAATCCTAGACCTGGTTATTAGAGTATCTGTTTTTATTGCATCACATCTGAGCTATACTCATATTTACACTAATTTAGTAGAGATGGGGAGGTTAGAATTTTTACTATATAAAACAGAATATGCGTAGAAGAGAGAGACATTCTTTAGAAAATACCACCTTCAATATACCTGGTCGGAATTCCAACCCCAACCTCCACGTAGCAAGTAAACCATATTAGACGAGTTTGACACCTTAACCCACGTATCCATCGATGTGAAGTTCTTCAAGTGCTTGAAACTTTATTTATATTTAGAGGTTTAAATATAATTGTTCGAATGTACACTCAGATAACCCTGAAAGATAGTAGAGCTACCTTACCTGATTACACTATGGTCTTATCTTAAAAGTTGCACCATAGTGGAACAAAGCAAGGTAAGCTACCTTTTACACACTAAAAGATATAACATATCAGAATATTTATTTATTTAGATCCACCCTTTTTTTTAATGTTCCTTTTCATCATCGCAAAAGTGTTAAAAATTATCATGCAAAATGACACATTTTTATTACTCATTTTAAATAAATCGAAAAATTTGAAATTAACTTTCCATTTCACGTTTTTATGTAGGATTTTGTGTATTTTAAGAGCCCATCTCATGAGGCAGTTAATCGGGAGATTAGATAACAATATCACCCACTTTGGTGACCACACTGTTTAAGGCGCCACTCTAGCAACAGACTGGATTGCTGATGACGGGGAGATCGAGGTTCGATCCCAATTGAGTGTACTGATGGTGGTTTTTCATAAATGGATTTACACTCTTCCTCCACTTAAATGTGGGTGTATTTCCTCCACACATTAGAGAGTAGTACCTAGGCGTATAGCACAAACGGGTAGTAATATGCGCTGCAAAGAAAAATGTATTTTCAAGTTCAAACCAGAAAACATATTGTAATTGTAATGTTCTGCATTCTTCGCTTGACAACAGTGAAATTGGGATCAATGTAATAGTTTTTTTCATTATGGTTTTTAATATTGTGTTTTTTAAAATTTCGGTATGTAAAACGATTTCACTGCTCTCAATTTCGGTGTTAAAGTTAACCGTGGGCCTTTAAAGTGTTATGGAAAATTACTTGAGCTTTTTTTTAAAACTAAAATAGATAAAATATCACTTCAGGAATCTCAACAATTCTTAGATTTTAGTCATGAGTATATCGATAATTTTTTTAAATCTTTTAAATTAAGTAAAAAAAAAACTTGTGTTCAAACGCTGCTATACTCTTGACAAATATTCAAGAACTAACGAGATTACTATGTGTATATAATTAAACTAGAAGAATATACAGAAGCTATATTTTATTTATCTTGCTAACATCTTTTACTTCCTCTCAACCCTCGGGTAGAGAAAGTATTGTGATCGTATAAAAAAATTGAATTCAAGGTTTTGATGAATGTCGACGTTTCATGAACCCAATTTTTTTTACAATTCCTTATGTCTGTCACTGATCATAAGGTTCCTCAGAAACGTTCTTGGAATTATCTTTCTAGCCTTAAAGTTAAGGGTAGTTTACTTAAAGGGAAACATTTTTTTTTTTTAAATTGATTATATCAAAATATGCTCAAAATATATCTATTATATTTATTATCCAGGCTTTGTTTAACATTATAAACAAATTAGAAATTCTGATTTTCCCATGAAAATTACTTTGAGGTTTACCTTATATAAACGTAGATTTCTAATTTTGATATCTCTGCAAATATTTGTGATGCTAAATAACTTATTATTGTAAAGTAGTAGAACGATTAGTTTAAAAAAAAACTTTTATTTGAGATATATATTTTTATAAAACCAATAGTTTCTGAGATATAGGTAAAAATATAGAACATATTTTTAAAATTGAAGTTTTGAAAATGTATGCTCTTTGTTGAACAGAGGTTTTACTTTTTTTTCTCAATAGGTTTCTGTAACAGTTTATATCACTCGTATTTCATTTATGTTCTTTGGTGGAATATTTATTTAGGTAACAATTTAATTATTATATTTAACATATTTTCCGAATTTTGATTAAATATCTCCAATTTTAGGCAAAGGAGTGAGAAAGTTTGTATGTTGCACCGTACCATTTAATTGTGATAAGAAACTGTAAAAACACCAACCTTAACTCGCTATTCCCTTCAATACCACCTTAACTGTCAAATTTATTTTACCTTTTACCGTACCATGTTAAGGGGGCATATACAGTAGCCCCATGGCTTCTTTGGTGCTGACTGACAGTTCACAGCTGACTTCTGACAGTCAACATTTAGGTACAGTAGCCCCATGGCTTCTTTGGTGCTGATTGACAGCTCACAGCCGACTTCTGACAGTCAACATTTAGGTATTAACCCAAATTTTGACCGTCAGAAGTGACAGATGCTAAACACATGTTTTTGCAGATCATATAGTTCGGCGTAGGGATACATAATTTGGTCTGGTAACTTTTCAAAGCCGTCAGCTGTCAGTCAGCACCAAAGAAGCCATGGGGCTATTGTAGTATGTGTTAATGGACGTAAAGGAGAGATAGGTGTGACGTCCAGAAACTACGAGGACAAAAAGAAAAAAAGGGGGGCCATCAAATAAGACAAATCGAGTGGCCAAATCTGAAATAAGATTTCAGGGCACGATACCATGAAGTGTCCAATAGCGAGACGGTCTCCATGGTCGACTCAAGACTGCAGATGTGCTCGGGATGTAAATTGCTGCTCAACGTGAAAGGTGATGGGTGAGTCATTGGCAGGAATTAACACGACTGGACTAGAAGAGGAACAGATCTACCAATCGCGTTGTAGATATTCTGTTCGTTTTTTTATTTCTATAGGTTCTGTTTTAGGGAGGAAGGGGTGGGGGTTTGGGAGGGAAGGGTCACGTAGTGCTTTGTTTTAAGGTGGGATGGAAGGAGATTCAAGAAAGGTCCAATGTGTTTGCAGTTTTTATGGCAGCACGGTTTTTTAGGCTAAAATAAATAAAATATTGCTACAGTTCAAAAATTAAAGTTTAGTTTTCTTCACATGGTAATATCAACAGTTCCTGAATATCTGTCATGAGCAGCGACATTAGATGAGAAACTTTTTTTAAATGGAGAAAAAGTTTTCATTAAATTCCATGACACCCTTGACAGATGTTCAACAAATGTTGATATCACCATTTGAAGAAAATTAAACTCTTTGTTTCTATTGAAACAATATCTTATTTATTTTGGTCCAAAATTTTTTTCCCATAAAAACTGCAAAAACGCTGAATTTTTCTCACGCCCTCTTTTTTTATATACCTTAATCCACCCATGCTTTTCTACCTATCAACTCAGTTGGGAGTCCTCTACAAATGAAACTAATAAACAACGTGGTTGTAGACCCCAAATTTCTTATATATCAACATATTTGATGACACCAATAAAAAGTTATTAGATCTACTTTCTCGTATTCATACGCCAAGAAATATTATCTGCAACTGTCGCTTTTGAAATACATTATCAATACTTAATATACCGAGATTTCCGGTGACGAAGATGCTGAGGGCCGAATTCTAAGTGAAGGGCTAAAAGGGAAAGGGTGTCGATGCTTTTATAAACTGTGATTTTATCATCACTCTCTCCAAACTAATGCGAATGCACTAACTCTAACCTAACTTCCTCAATACTTAACCATAAACTAAATTAATCCGCTAATAGCCTTGGTCTTACTTAACTCAATAGTGAGAAAAGAATACTAATAATAATTGTAGGTACCTAACGTGAACTTTCTGAACTGATGTATTTGTACTTATATAATGATAATTTAAGGTATAAAAATAATAGTGTCAATAAACAAAATTTAATGTCACATTTAATCACATTTAATCGAGCATGTCATTTTATACCACACCCATAAAACAATTTTCCCCATCGCGTTTATGGTTGAACAATTACCCGCTTTTAGTTTATTCTTACAATGATTTGTCATAGTGAAGGAAGCTGGTATACCCAAACACATTTCAAAAAAACACATATTAGATTATTTATAAAACGTAGTTACTTCTGTCACTCAACCAAGAAGATAAACTGAAGTGTATGAGGTGTAGATAAAATTAGTTCATATCTGGAAAAATCAAGGAGTAACATCCTGAGTGGGCAGATTAAAACACACATACCTCTTTCATATGTTACACCCCAATAGTGAAACTGACCATTTCACTAACTGGGCAACAGTTCATTAACTGTGCAACGCTTATACTGACCAGTTCATGAACTTGGTAACACCAATCGTCACCCAATTCATGAACTTGACGAGTTTTGGTCCGGTCCGTGAAATTGACATGTGAAGAAACAGGTTTGGTATTTAAGTTAATTTAACTTTTTTTTAGAATGGAAGGTTAGGTTAAGTTATGTTGGGTTAGCTTAATACATTCTCTTAAAACTAATTTCAGTTAAGATTGTAGTAGATCGTACAAAACATTCCGGTTCATAAAATAGGTAGTACCACCATTGGGATGTAGCATAATTATTCAGAGTCTGCTTTTGATAGAAAGGACAATTTTATTTTTCATCTATACGTCAATTCCAGGAATGCGAAACTCGGAATATATTTTTTTTTAAAAGAGTAGTTTTACCGGTTGTTTTCTATGAGTGTTAAACGTAGTCTCTTACCTTACATGACGAAAATACATTTAGATTGATAGAAAATAAGGTGCTTAGGAAAATATTTGGTCCAAAGAGGGATGAGACTATTTGAAAGTGTAGGAGGTTACATAAAGATGACTTATATAAACTGTACTCAGCACAAGATTTTGTTAGGATAATCAAGTCTCAAAGATTACGGTGGGAAAGACATTCAGCGTGAATGGAAGATTATAGAACCGTGTTGAAGGTATTGACTGTCAAATCCAATGGGAAGAGACCATTGGGAAGACCTAGACGCAGATGGGAGGATAACATTATAATGGACCTAAAGGTGTATTGGGGTGTACTGGATATAACTAGCTGAAGTTAAGGATAGGGTGTAATGAAGTGGACTGGATAGAACTAGCCCCAGACAGGGATAGGGTGTACTGAGGTGGACTGGATGGTACTAACTCAAGAGAGGTATAGGTGACGTACTCTTGTAAGTGTGGCAATGAGCTTTCAAGTACCTGATGCCATAGAATACATTTTATAGAATCTTTTTGCATCCTTTTTGGTTTGGAGTACCTGTCTGAATAATGTCAGCCTCCCACGTTTAGGGAATTTTTGATTACCACGTATTCCTGCACGCTTTTGAGTTTGGGTGTACCTGACTGGAAAATTTCAGCTTCCTAGGTCTTCTGAGTTTTAAGATATTATTTTTGGCTGGCAGGAAAACTGGTAATTATTATAGTGGAGATAATTAATTCATAGAATTTTAGAATTTCATTTATATTATATGGCCTCATCATATCAAAATAGCTGCCATTTTAAAGAAAGGAATAAATACACAAAAAATTCCATACTATATATGTTATAACTATTATAAAATAAAACCTTTAGAGGTGGATTATTAGTAATTGAAACTTCAAAATATTACTTTTAAGTTTTAAATTAGTACATATTATTATTATTATTATTATTATTATTATTATTAGCACCGCGTCTCACTACCCGTTCGGGTTATACGCACTTACGCTAATGTGTGATGGTAGGGTGATTGTGAGATGAAATGGAGGACCTACAGTTTAGCGTGGAATCCGAACCACGGTGGAGGCCTGGCATTCCCCACATTCACAAGATGTAATTAGCACATATTTTCAGCTTTTTTCACTCACATTTTTTGCATTATTAACCTTATTTTATCTTAATTATTTGAAAACTATAATTGGTTGGGGCTGTGGGAATATCCACTTCAATACAAACTTAGATTAGTTTACTATTACTTTGGCTCTCAAGATAGTTAAACACACACGGTTGATGTAACTTCTGTCTACTGTGGATTCCTTATTTTGTGTTCTTATTAAATTCATGTCAATAATATCCCTATAATCTACAGATTTACTCTTACCCGGTAGACCGCGGTCCCAACCATATTATCCGTCATATTAATACTAGTATTTTATTATTATTTAATTCATTCACAGATTTAAATGGACTAATTTGTGTAAAACTATGACTGAAGCTAACTTATAGTCCTTTAAAGTTGGATGCAGCCCGAAATCAAAACATTATCAGTATTGACAGACTAAAGGTGTGTGATCTATTAATTTAACTCAATTTCCTCTTTATTTGAAAGGATTGTAGATAAGGTTGAGCTCCTAAGATGATTGCACTGTTCAACATTCTTGTAGTTTATTCACCTCGTTTGTTTACTATTAATTTAGGTCAATGTTATCGTAACCCTAAACACACGCACCAGGCTGTAGCATTGATCGATAGTTGTTTGGATGTTGGACTCGGTCATCTTCTCACTGTTTGTGTTTACCAAGAGGGTGGTAACATTTCCTCTCATCATCGAAACGATAAACTCTTTCAACAGTTCACACGTTGTAATAATGGTTGGTGCTATCTTCTCTCACATTGACCTCATGTTGTGTCAATATTGGATCAATCTTTTGTTTGCAGATCAAAGAGTTTTTAAAAAAAATATTTGGGGTTGCCTGTATTAATGATTTGATAAATTATAGAGCTGTTAGTAAAATTACAAAAGTGTATAAGTAAATAATAGGGAAGGGGCTTATAATTAATTTTACCAAACATATAAATATGTTAGAATTTTTTTTTCTTTAATGGGCATTGTAAATTTACTTTGGATACGTGATGTTAAGGAAACTTTGGTCCCAGGTAAGTGCCGTTAGTAATTTTCGACGTCATTTCTTATCATATGTAAATATCACAATAAATTTGATATTTGTATTTTAGATCTTGCGATCCCATTTATTTATTTAAGGCCCCCCCCCCCAAAAAGAAATTAGCTCTTCCCCATTTCTTAGGTACCGCATTGTTCATTAAGCTACACTACGCATATGCTTTGCGCACCAGTACAGCACCACAACGCGTCACATAACCTCAAAAGTTATTCCTTCATCCATCGACGGCCATACTAACTAAGGTATACCTTACGCCAACACAAAACACCCCCAACCACACAAAAGAAAGTAATCAGTAATTACTCATTCTCGTCACACGGATATTTTAACTTCCCCTTCGTTACATACACGGTTTTATATTCGGCTATCTCAGTCTAACAGCTCAGCTTTTTTTTTTTCTTTTTTTAATCCATCCATCCATATTCACGTCTCGTCGCCATTGCCTCCATCTCAACAGGCCCCACTTCCGTCGATGTGCGTGCGCGCGCATCCCCCCCCGTCTTATCCAGGCATGCAACGCGCGCGAGTCCTGACAACTTCCAAAACCGTTACAAGCTTCCTTAGACAATGGTCTACAGTGTTGTTTTTTTTAAAGTGTATAAGCTATGTACAAAACATTATATTAATATCCACATTGAATTATATACACCTTGGTGTTGAGTGTATTGTTTTATTTTCTATTTGTTTTTCTTCTTTTATTCCTTTTCTAAAGAGAAAGAGACGGGCGGTTTTATTAATAAAGAGGCAGGCGTAGTAAGTATGTGGCGGACGACTGAATGGCGTTAACAATGGGATGGATGCGGTTATAACATAGACATACATCCTATTCATTCACAAGGCGACACGTAATGTAGGAAAGAATACAATGGCTCACTGAACAGTACTTTTCTTTTGTTTTAAGCTTGGAGCCTACAGAGATTTTTCAAACAGCTGATTTCTGATGAGTTAATACGGTACCGAGGTTTATTTTGTTCGTATTAGATCCTTGCAATTTCTTAGTACAAATTTATAGACTCTTTTTAGTCTTTATGTTACGTTTATATTGTATTTATTCATGATAATTAAGAAACTCGTCTTGTTTCTAAACTGTAGGTGAATAAAACATTGCAATTTTTTTTTCACAGATAAATAGAAGGGTTACAATTTAACATTTTTAAACAATCTTTCTTTAAATCCCATCAAGACTCTTGAAGCAAGATATTACCACGATATGTATCTGCAGCATGCTTCCTGTTTCTACTTGTTGATGTTTACATATTACATTTTCGGGATACTCTTAGAAGAAAACCAACAAATCTAAATAAACTAGTTTGATTTATCTCAAAAACATTCACATTTTAAAACGTTAAGGACATGTTATTTAGGAGAATCATTTATTTATTTTAGGTGTAGATGATATATTATGTATAGCTTGCATTAAGAACCAACAATTTTTTTGAGTACACAGTAGAAGATAAATTATAGTTGGGGGTAGGCGAACAAAAAATGTTTGAATACCGCTCGTTTAGAGGCTTAGTGTTCAAAGTATCGCGAAGGGGACCTCCCGTGACCAAGTTTGCTGATCTAAGATCTCTTAGTGTTTCCTTAACAAATCTCAATTCAAAATTTGAGGACCAAAGTACCTGAGGTTCAGTATCCGCTATAAACCGAAAACGATCGTCAGTGGCTGTCACTCAGATAAAGGTATTAGACCTACAGTAGCCCCATGGCTTCTTTGGTGCTGACTGACAGCTGACAGCTAAAAGCTTTGAAAAGTTACCAGACCAAATATGTATCCCTACGCTGAACCATATGATCTGCAAAAACATGTGTTTAGAATCTGTCACTTCAGACAGTCAAAATTTAGGTATATACTTAACTGTTGACTGTCAGAAGTCAGCTGTGAGCTGTCAGTCAGCACCAAAGATGCCATGGGGCTACTGTATTCTACACTAGCGGTTAAAACGCTAGCAACCGCGCCTTTGAATGAACTCTTGTTATCATGTTAGAAAGTAAGTTTTCGTCTAGACCAGCGTTTTGACCGCTACCTCCGGTGGCGTTAAAACCGCCTAGCGGTAGAAACGCGAATCAAACTACACCAGGCGTTAACAGGCAATTGTGCCTCAAAGTCAAAAGTCTTTCAGCAAGAATAATAAATATTTTCCCTCAAGATGGTGTCACATTTTGCAATATTTTCATTCACTGAACCAAGTAGTTCATCAAATGAAACCACAGACATTCTTTAGTACAAAAATAAATTCTCTGGGCACATTCTGTGATTCATAGATATAATATGAGACTGTCCTATTGAGAGATGGTTCGATAATGTGGGATGAGTCCACCAACGTCTCTTTTGACGAGTTCCCTCCAACAAAACAAGTCCCGCAATACAGCCGGCCTCTACAATGTCCATTTCTAAACTATTCTGCACAAATGGAAGCAACGACCGCAGCATTTAAACCGCTAGTATAGAGTCAGTAGCGTTTTATGGTAGCTGTTTAACAGTTGCGTTTTGACAGTCAAGTGTATATTCAAGGGTTTGTGAGGGCTTAAGTTAGCTGCAAAACCACCGCGTTTTAGCCGCTAGTGTAGAATCGGCCTAAGTCTCTCCTTGTCTCCACGGGATGGCTGGCTGTAAGGAGGTGATTTTTCATTGACGGTTTTCCACTCCTTATCCACACAAATACCTTTAACTTCTCCTTTCCTAATCCTTTAACATATTAATGTTAATTTACGAACGGGCCGGATAGGTAGTAAGATGCGGAGTAGTAAAAAACCGAATATAAGCTTTGACACAAAAATATGTGGGGAAAGTGGGGTGGGGTGATTTCAATGCACGTGTATATTCGAAATAGAAGACCTATTATTTATTATTATTTAGCACCGCGTCTTACTACCCGTTCGGGTTATAAGCTTTAAGTACTAATTACTCTAATGGATTAGGAATTGGGAAGGTTTAATTAGAGGAAGTGAACCCGCTTTTGCATGAAGGGAGAGTGGAAAACCGTTTAGGAAAAACCACCCCAGTTCACCCGACCGAGATTCGAACCTAGATCTCCCCGTCCTCAGCAGTCAAGCTCAACACGACTAGCGCGTTAGCCAACTACGCCACCGAGGCGGGTTAGAAGACCTATTGTAATGAATAAGTGTATTTTCTTTTTGTGTACACCACGTGTTACTACACGTCAGGACTGTCCACATATTAACACTAATGGGTTAGGAATGATGAAGGTAGAATCTAAAGAAAATGTACCCATATTTGTGGGCAGGTAGAGAGAGTGAGAAATATTTTAAGAAGATAAAAAACACCCTCGATATACATGACCAAGATTATAACCCTAATATCCCCGTCATCTATTCTGTGGCGATAGTGAAACCTCAGACCTTACAACCTTAGAAGTGAGTCTATCAGGTATACACGTCTTAATATTACGTCAGGTGTGCGCCTCAACCAGCGATAAGTATCAATCGCTGTCAGACCACACGGCTTAAAATACAATGGGCGGTGTCGTTTTCTAGAAATACTTCTGTGTTCTCCCTGATCTTATACTCCCTTTAGCGCTTCCCCTGCAACCACTTTGTCGTGTCAATAAAAGCCTTCATATCTCAAGGTAAAGAGGAAAGTATGCTGCTGGTTCTCAAATATCTTTAAATTTTCTTTTTTTTGAGCCTATAAAAATGTTACTGTATTTGTTAAGAGGAAGGCTAAAATCTAGAGCCCTTTTTCATCAAGCCTAGTCTCATAACTCTGCAAATATGCTTAAAAAGTAGTTGAAAATTAGCTAACGTCACATTTTCACACATTTTTTTTCTATTAATAAAACTTGAACTATAGGGTTGTTAAGGAAAAAGAGCTCTCTTGGAATCTTTCGACTTTATTTTAGAGTGAACCCTATTTTGAAATAACGCATCGTAGAATTAATTAATATTTATATTATTTAGCACCGCGTCTTACTACCCGTTCGGGTTATACGCTTTAAGTACTAATTACTCTAATGGATTAGGAATTGGGAAAGGTTGAATTAGAGGAAGTGAATCCGCATTTGTGTGGAGGGAGAGTGGAAAACCATTTAGGAAAAACCACTCCCAGTTCACCAGACCGAGATTCGAACCTCGATCTTCCCGTCCTCAGCGGTCGAGCTCAGCACGACAAGCGCGTTAGCCAACTACGCCACCGAGGCGGGTGATCGTAGAATTAAATATTGCGTTAGAGCTGAAAGTTTGCGCGGCCATTTTTCACTCACTGAGGTGGGCCCCTTAAGTTCGACACTGGCACAGATATTAGACAGATATAATTGTTTGTATATACTCTAAATAGTACTCTTATCACTCACTGTCTGGTAACTTCTTAATGTCACTTAGACACGACACAGGAGCAGATATCAGGACAGGTTCTGCTGATAGTGTATATAGATTTAACCAAGGTTAACATGGAGTCAAGTCATTCCAAAATGAAAAAAAAAATGCATTAATTTGTAGGGTTACGTAATCTTCAGCTTACTTGACTCCGATCTGAGCGACTATATTCGATTCCTCGACGGCATGCGTTGGGAAAGGGTGAGGGAGGGGGTTAGGATTGTTGGCTTACAAAATTTTGGTTCACATCCTCTTCCTATACATATAGCCTATATTTATTTAAAATTTTAGTTCAAGACCTTCTTTTCTTAGAGTATATGTTACAAATTTTATAAGAAGGGTCTTTTAATTATTTTTTTTCGGCTAGAATTGATACTATTTTACTAAATTAGTATTTGTGCTATTTTGTTGGTAATGATAACATATATCAAAATTTACGTTTGCAGGTAATATGTTTTGACGTATGAATACATGAAGTTAGATCTACTAACTTTTATAGCTGTTAAATAAGGGCCTTCATTTTAAAATTGGATTATAGCTTACATCATCTAAAGCCAGAACCATTTGAATTTAAGTTTACTGGTAGTTTTTTTTTAAAGTTTCACCTGTGTATTTGTAATAATGGGTTAAGGATGAGAAAGGTAGAATTTAGAAGAACAGCTCCAGCATTTGCGTGGCGGGAAAGTGGTAAGCCATTCAAGAAAACACACGTTAATTACAGCAGACTGAGGTTCGAACTCCGATTTTCCCGTCACTGGAAATCCCGTCTGATACGATTGTGATCATGTGACTACCGATGCGGGTGGCTTGAATTTGTGTTGTTGAAACCACCAACAATTTATTTGGGTTTAGTTTTAGTTTTCTTTCTCGTAAGACTAAGGGTTAGAAGTGTTAAAATATCCAATAAAGAGGAGCTACTCTGTTTCCTTAATAGCCTAATATAAATAACTGAATCCCTGGATAGTTTTTTTAGCACCACGTCTTACTACCCGTTCGGTTTATACCCTTAAGTACTAATTGCACTAATGGGTTAGAAATTATGAAAGGTTGAATATAGAGGAAGTGAATCCTCATTTGTTTGAAAGGAGAGTAGAAAACCAGTTACGGAAAAACCACCCCCAGTTCACCCGAATGAGATTAGAACCTTGATCTCCCCGTCCTCGGCAGTCTAGCTCAACTCGAATCTAGTGCGTTAGCTAACTACACCACCGAAGCGGGTATGGATAGATAAAATAAGGGTCGAATATCACAACGGATGATTTTAAGAATTGAGACGAATAAAAAGACAATTTAAATAAATTCACTAAGACTTGGAGCTTTTAAATCGATTAAAAATATCCTATGAACCGCATCGGTGGACACACTAAGGTGTCAGTCTCGTTTTCTCTGGTTTACTGGCGTTTGAATTCTTATATAAAGTCGAACCCAACTTACAGTAGCCCCGTGGCTTCTTTGGTGCTGAGTGACAGTTCACAGCTGAATTCTACCAGTCAACATTTAGGTATATACAGTAGCCCCGAGGCTTCTTTGGTGCTGAGTGACAGCTCACAGTGGACTTCTGACAGTCAACATTTAGGTATATACCTGTCAGAAGTGACAGCTGCTAAACACATGTTTTTGAAGATCATATGGTTCGGCGTAGGGATACATAATTTGTTCTGGTAACTTTCCAAAGCTTTTAGCTGTCAGCTGTGAGCACCAAAGAAGCCATGGGGTTCCTGTAGCTGATAGCCACCGTGGTAGTCACGTGACTCATGGCGTTAACGGGAAGTTTGCCGTTCGAATCTTGGTCGGGTGCACTGGGGAACATGTGATTTGTCTCTTTGTGGGCCATGATATCGCCAAATTTTCTATCCACGCTAATATGGATTCACTTTCTCTAAGAAAAAACTTCCTTTTTTATTATTTTTTATAGCCACAAAGCTTAATCCATTAACAATCAATGTGTTGAACGTAATAATTAAATTTAAAAAACTCGGGTGGAAAAATTTAGGCGTGCTAACCACTATCTCAGTTTTACTAGTCTGTTTCCTAGTTGACATGGCGAGTGACTTGTCGGAGGTAAGAACACAATTACTTGCAGATTCTGACACTAAGGAGTGACGTAGGCAGGTGGTAATATGTTTGGTGACCCCATCAGGCCCGTCTGTCTGTCTGTCTGTCTGTCGCAGTAATTGAGGGTCGGAAGTTCAAGGGCAAGGTATACGCTTCCTCCAAAAAGTTTGGATGGTGAGAAATTAACTCGTTCTTTAAGCTAGTTTAATACTGACATGGGTTGATATCGCCCTTGAGAGATAACTTCATAATGTAGGGGGATTGTGACACCAAATGAACGAATCCAGACACTGTAGGAGAAATCATTATCTACAACATTGTTTCCCAAACTGTGGTTCACATAACCACAAAGGTACGTGACGTATCACTGATTGAATACATTAACCTGTTAATACTAAGTCTTTTACCTTACATTACGTGAATTAACAGGGTGTTCTAAAATGTATTTAGGAAAATATTTGACCCATAAAGATACGGAGGGTGGAGGAGGTTTAATAATGATGTGTTACATACCCTGTACTAATCACCATACATCGTTAGGGTATCCATCTGCGCCCAAGTCTTCCCAATGGTCTCGTCCTCATTAGGTTTACCAGTCAGTACCCTGAACAAGGTTCTAGAATATCCCACTTGCGCTGCATGTCCTGCCCACCGTCATCTACAAGACTTGATTATCCTAGCAATATTTTGAGATGAGAGTAGAGTATGTAACTCATCATTATGTAACCTCGCCCACTTCCAATTTTTGGACCCAATATCTTCCTAAGCACCTTGTTTTTCGAACACTCTTAATGCAAGTGCATGGGTCTGTTTAACCACTGGTAGCAAACTATAACCGATCCTTCTTTTGATAATCGAATCATAACGTTTACTTTCCTCATATTGGTAGTGTTGGAATATTTGCAAGGGGGGTGGTTATGCGTGGACTTTCTTCCATCTCTCAACCTTATCACATAATAGTTTAAATGATTGGTTGGAGAAAGAAATAACGTGACTGAGATATCAGGAATTAATCCTAGAGCTTTGACGAGCCATTAGAAAGAACATGGATCTCAAAATGGAATAATATACTTATTGAGCGAGTTAACCCATAACGTTACTAAAAACAAATGAATTATTTTCAAACATCAAGTCATGCTAGATAGATATTATTGACATCTTTAAAATAACACAAATAAAATAGATAAATGTCATCAATGTTGGCCGCAAAGAAATATGTTGGAATTTTCTAAGCTGTTCTTCCAAACAGAATCAGAGTAGAACTAAGGCTACTTCTGAGATGATAACGAATCATTTGATAACACACGTCCATCAAAATCATTTGCGTAGTTTGGACAAGTACAGTAGTCCCATGACTTCTTTGGTGCTGACTGAGAGCTCCCAGCTGACTTCTGACAGTCAACATTTAGGTATATACCAGAATTTTGACAGTCAGAAGTGACAGCTGCTAAACACATGTTGTTGCAGATCATATGGTTCGGCGTAGGGATACATAATTTTTTCTGGTAACTTTTCAAAGCTGTCAGTCAGTACCAAAGAAGCCATGGGGCTACTGTAGCATCTATAACACCAAAACATGTCACCATATTAGACTAAGTTACTTTCAAATAAGAAAAAGGGAATAAAAATAAAGAATATATAAGTTAGTATCTTAGGTTTTTTTAAACTAAATAGTCCCTTACGTATTTCAGACATGTCCCTTGAATGAATAAATTCTTACTCGTTGTATTGGAAGTATTATCAAAAATAAGCTACAACGATTGAAGCATTTTTTTTTATCAAACCATGTCCTCCGAAAGGTACTGTACATCCAAATTTTGATTTGCCTTTGTCTAAAGCTTGCCTCTGTTAATAGTTTTTAGCTGCTCGACAGTAAAACATATAAACTCGTTTTATTTATTATTAGTATTACTTTTGTTATTTCCTTTTTCCTGCGAGGAGTGACGAGGTGGTGACCCCTTTCCTGCGGTGGGCCTTGTACTCGCGCATGCGCGTAACAAGCATTGAGGGGGGGGGGGATAAGTAAATAAGCATTTGATCATTTAGCATTTGGTTGGANGAAGAGTTAATTATTACAGTGCGTTCCTAACACTCTGCTGCAATCACTACTACACGTCGCTTAGCACCACAACACACAACAAAATAAATTATTTGTATGTTTTGAGCAGGCCGGGGTCTAAAGTGTCGCTATCGCAGTAGATTAGATTGCCGATGACGGATATATCAGGGTTCAAATACCGGTCAGGTGTACTGAGGGAAGTTTTTTTCCTAAATTGCTATCCAATCTTTCTCCATGCAAGTGCGGGTACACTTACTCTAAATTCAACCTTCTTCATACATGATGCATTAGCATAATTAGTACATATACGTATAATATGATCCGGTAGTAAGATTTGGTGCTAAAAATAATAATATTTAGCACCGTGTCTTACTACCCGTTCGAGTTATATGCTTTAAGTACTAATTATACTAATGGATATTAGGATTCGGGAAGGTTGAATTAGAGGAAGTGAACCCGCATTTGCGTGGAGGGAGAGTGGAAGACCATTTAGGAAAAACCACCCCCAGTTCACCCGACTGAGATTCGAACCTCGATCTCCCCGTCCTCAGCAGTCGAGCTCAACACGACAAGAGCGTTAGCCAACTACGCCACGGAGGCGGGTGCTGATAAAAATAAATTTAAAACAAAACAACAACTATAAATAGGATAACAACACTTTGAAATGGTGTATTATAGTTCCTTCGCTCCCCAAGAAGCCGTGTTTACGGGTGTTAAACACCTAAACACCACGCGCAACACTCACCGAATTAGACTCAGCCAATATGTCATTCTAATTTGTATTGACTTACCGCTCTCGGCTACAGCAGCCTCCTAAGATCTTCTCATCGTGAGCTTATACCCGCACCAGTGGCCGCACGATCTAAGTCGCCAAGTTCACAATATACTAATTCACTGATCGCGGGGAGGTAGAGGTTCGAATATCAGCAGAGTACACTGGTAGTGGTTTTCCACACTCACTCTACATGGTAATGACCTCACAAAATTTAATGGGCCTACCCCTTATAGCTCATACAAACATGTGATGTTTTTGTGTATAATTTGGTAGAAAAACTTATTTTAAAGTAATGATAGCAACTATCACGAAATAAGCAGCAAAGTAGCTACTACTACCACCACAAAAAAAGCACTCACACATCAATTAGTTCATTCTTGTTTTGAGCAAAGTTAAGTTTACCAACACAAATATAAGTGTTTTAAGAATATTATCTGTGTATGTGTACAAGAAAAGCTAAAGTTACATTTCGAAACAAACTGGTACATTTTTAAACTAAAGATATACATACCTACTTGAAATACATGTGATTACAACAATTTCCATCAAACAAAGATCAAACCATATACATTTTGTTTTTATCTGTTCAATTTTCTAATGAACGCCAACTCGTATCTCTTCTGCGCATGCGTTTGTAACTAAACATCACATGATCATAAAAACATGCACTTGCTGCGCGAGGAGCAAACTACGTACAAGTTTTTTTTTATATATGTCTATTTCACTGCGTTTTACTACCTGATCATGTAATGCACATATATGATAGTTATTCTAATGGAATAGGGGTGATTAAAGAAATGTTTTAGGGGTAGTCTCACCACATTTGTATGAAAAGAGAGTGGAAAACAATTTTGAAAAAAAAAACACCTTCATTACACCCGACCGGGATTCTAACCCCTATCTTCCTGTCACCATAAGTCTACTCTCACACGAGAATGGCACCTTAGACCATGCGGCCACCGAAGCAGGCTGAGCACGAGCTATCATGAATGTCTTCATGAATGTTGGTGGTTTACATGGTAATAAAATGTCTGTACTAATTTCAATATTAAATTATGCTTACTGTAGCCCCATGGCCTCTTTGGTGCTGACTGACAGCTGACGGGTTTGAAAAGTTACCAGACCAAATTATGTATCCCTACGCCGAACCATATGATCTGCAAAAACATGTGTTTAGCAGCTGTCACTTCTGACAGTCAACATTTAGGCATATACATAAATGTTGACGGTCAGAAGTCAGCTGTGAGCTGTAAGTCAGCACCAAAGAAGCCACGGGGCTACTGTAAAAACATCGCCCATGTCTACGGGATGTTAGTGCGTCTCGATAAAAGCCTATCTGTTGATCGTGCTAAAAGAAATAAAATGTCCAACTCGTTCCAAGGACGGTGAATGCGGCTGTCCCGTTACTGACGATGCGTCAGACTCTCTCTCCATTGGTACCTCCATCACCGGATGCTCCCCAGCCTCCGTGCCTCGCATAGGGATACATCCCGTCTCACCCTTCAGCGCCTTGGTCAACGTAATCGTTTCATTTCATCGCGTCCGGAAGATGAGGCAAAATAGGCCTATCACAATTCTCAATTCAACTCCCCCTTATTTCTGTTTTTATTTTTATTTAACTTGACATAACCTATCTCGACTTTGGTAAGAACAATAGTACCTGTTACTAAAGTTACTAGAACAATTTTAATATTTAGTCATGTGATCTGTCATCTTTGATAGATTTTATCAATACCTATAAAATAACACAAATAATAAAAATAAACTATTATCAATGTCGGCCGCAAATAAATATGTTTAAATTTTCTAAACTGTCCTCCAACCAAAATCAGCCGATGTGTTTAATTTGCACACGTATGATAACATTAACACGTGAAATGTTTCTTTCAGGACCAGTCATAAACTCCTTGATATACATGCTCATATCACGTGTTCATTTCTTTTAAAAAAAGAAAAAAAAGCGAGGACAATTATAGTTATAGACTAAAACAGGCTTTCTCTTAGACGTATCGATCGTTTATATATCTGATTTATACAGAAGGAATTAAAATAATTGCGTACAAAAGGTTGAGTTAATGTACACAAATGTGAGGTACAGGTAAATGCACAGAGGCGTTGAAATGGCACTTCATCTTGCAAAGATCGGGGATATCAATCACATATCCTTAGACCCTTGCGTATTGTTCATGTGTGGGACTTGGCGAGGCTCGAACTCGTTTATTTTCATGAAGCTGAATTTGACCTCATTCCAGACCCACTAATTCACAGATAAGTTCTGGAAGAGCCGGGTATAGAACCCGAAAACTCTGGGCCTGTAGCCAGGAGGTATGACTCTAGTATTTTTTAAATACTCATAATACAATATTGATATACTCGTAAGTTTAAAAATTACGCCAAAATGTATGATATATAATTTAAAAACCCATTGTGATTGCAATAGACGGCACCAGTCAGTGACGTGTAATGGAGTGTAGCCATAGTAAGCAGAGCTACAGGTGATCCAAAAGTCACGCAACCCAAAGAAAAAGCTAATATTTGGTGCCATATAATGTATACATTTAATGTAAGCCAAACAATAAACAATAAGGGAATCACAGAAGGTATTGAAATTGTGATCCTCCTGCTCTTTAACTCAAATTCACTCGTTTAACCATATTTCTAGACACACGACGAATCAATGCCTGGGGTATGATTGCAATGCACCTCTCAGTGTTGGTTTGCAGTTCAGCCAAGTTTTAGGGGCTGTTTGCATACATTGTTTGCTTTAAGTATCCCCACAGAAAAATACCGGGTGTCGTCAGGTCTGGGGAACGAGGGGGCCACAAAGCCTTTATAAATCATACGATCGACAAAAACTCAGCCAGCAGTGTCATGGTCACAAGTTCTAGGAACCATTCACAGTATCGCAATCTTTATCCTTTGTCTGGTTCTTTGAGTTCTTGAATTGTGTTTCAGCCACCTCGTACATCTCTGCGTAGTTCCATAGCTCAATCCAGTCTGCTGCGATAATCTTCTTAAGGACTTCCTGGGTGACCGTTCTAAACACTGCTTAATTTTGATCAGTCAGACTTGAAGTCCATTCAGAACGCTTCTTGTCACTCACGTCGCCTGTTTCACGAAAATGGTGTACAAGTCAGCGTATTGTTGATTTATTCAGCCCACGAGATTCTGTAAAACTACGCACAAACGATTGTTGACATTCTATGTACGAATTGGCCTTAAGATGATGTTCCAAAATGAATACTCGCTATGCTCGTGGAAAACTCATCTTACACTTTCAAATGCTGTAACTCAACTGGCTAGACCTAGTGTGTATCTCAAGATCACACGGCCTGCATTACAGTGTTGCCATACATATTATATAAACAACATGTTTATTTTCCATGTTCTTCTGCGAGAAATATCCTTGGAAAAAAGGGTTGCGTGACTTTTTGATCATCCTGTATAATCGTAAAGTGAACCCATGTACAGGTGTCATTTGTCAAAACTAGAAATACGATACAGCGAGTGAAACAACCTGTATATTATGATGAGGTGTGTGAAGCATATTCTATGTTTAGTTAGTCAAATGGGGTACCTAAAGGCCGAAAACAATCACAAATTTATTATAAACAAGCTCTGGCCTACCCTGAAAACACTCCATGAAATACAAGTGGCGCAAGTATTTATCTATCTATTTATCTATAAAGAGTACGATGTGGGGTGATACAAACACTCCTAACCGTCCCCGTGGTATAGTAGTCAGCGTATCTGCTACGAGACAAGGAGTCCCAGGTTCAATTCCTAGTTGGTACCATGGGTATTTTTCCCGAAAGGGGAACTACCCCAACTATCACCAGGGTTTGGTTAGCCGGGCTTAAGTTAGGTTTAAGTGTTTCCACTGGTTCATCACCCTCATACTCACTATCACCGTCACTCTCATCTCATCGGGACATGGAAATAGTCTTCAGGAAAGGATGTACGATTAGTACATTCAGGCGTCCCCTGGGAAACGATACATTAGTACAGGCAAAACTTCTAGAGATGTTAACTAATGCGTTAAAGAATAAGAGCCCAAAACATCTGTTTTTATTTTCGTATACTGGTATATCGGCTCACTCCCGAGAATAGAATCAAACCACGACCTTCCTAGTCAGATGGAGAGCTGTAGTTAGTTCGGTTGGCTCGGTCATGTCTTTCTTAATGCCGGCACGTGGTGAGGTTTGTCGTCAGCCAGAGTCCACCTGTAAGAGAGCCCCTCAATGTCCACCTTATCTTTCATGTGGACGAGTCTCATCACGAGACAAAGATTTGAGGAGATGGGTGTTCAATGACGCTCTATTCGAGTGTAGGACGCTATAACCCTGGCAGACGCGCTCTTGTTGGTTTGATCCGGTGGCATTAGATGACCTTGCTTTGAAGAAAACAACTTAGCTTTAACATGGGGTTGAGAGGAACCTGAGCTTAGATCCGAACTTTTACAGATTTTATAGCATAACACGAATTTTTGGATAAGTCAAATCAAATATTGCTTAAGTAGATACATTTAGTATAATTTTCTAGCATTCTGCATTTAATCCGCGCACCTAAGGGTGCTGGTAAAGATAAAAAGTAAATTCACGTAGCTATGAACACCTATCACCGTGATTATTTACATATTATTTTGCCAAATCAATTTATAATACAGTTTTATTCTTGGTAAAACTTCATTGATAAAATTGTGCAATAAGTTTATTTGTGACTAACTAAATCTTATCTTCGAGCCATTAGATCTAAATTAATGTGTTCATTTTAAAGTGGTCGAGAGCTATTAGATATCAAAATTGGCACCGCTTGTAGAAAATCAGATGTTCTGAGGAATGAATATGGGAAAGTAGATTTAGTAAGTTATAAAACAGTCTAATAATTTACAATAAACCACTGAGCCCGGGTCTACTTGTACAAGGATGGATTTCCCAGTCACGGTACGGTCCAGTTTTCATAGGAAGAACGTTGTCTGACAGATAGAAAAGTTGAAATATATAATTTCAAGTATTCAAACTCCATTCAATGTGAGTTGCAGCTGTCACTTTTGATAAATATTTTAAGCACATATAAAATATCACTAATTATATAGTAAAATATTGTAAATTTTGTCTACATAAAAATATATTTGAATTTTCTAAAATGACCTTCCTATAAAAATCGGGCTGTAACCAGTTTATTCAAATATATAATCTATGGGACTATGAGATGGAAGAACGTATGGTACTTATCTTTGGACTTTGCTTGGAAAAACGATGGGAAGCTAAATTGAGGGGAAGATCTGGAACTGACCAGAAATGAACTACATTCTTCTCAGTTAGATTCAGGTGTGCTAATAACTCGTTTAGCCCTTTTAGTATTAGGGAAAGTACCTTTTTTTAAATAGATAATTGAAATCCAGATTCAGCTGTCGACATCTCAGAGCATTTACTTCCGAAGACTGGCTGACCTTTGTTGGAGAAAGGTGGTTACTAAGAGCACTGCCTTTTTGAAAAAAACAACATATATTCACTTTGTGGTATTTCTTATGACAGGTGCGCAAATATAAAAAGTACCGAATACGGAAAGCCTAACACCCCAAAGCATTAACTTGTGCTCTCGTGTGCTTCTTAGTGGTTCCACATTCGTGAGACTTTAAGGATCATATAAATTATTTTATTTGGATAAGATCGGTTAAGTAGCTTATACAAAAAAATTGTAAAAAACAACAACACTATATCCAAGCACACTACCCTCCTTCTTCCGACGTCGGGTAAAAATAGCAATTTTTAAGAACTAAAAACCAATAAAACATTTTTTTTATTATTGTTGCATACGATTACAAATTAACTTCACCATTTTCTTTGATCTCCCATTTCCCGTACGACTTCTTTGAATGAAATCTACTTTAATTGTTTAAATTATTTTAATTAAATTTTAGAATTTAAGATTTTTAATAGTCATAGGACATGTTGATAGCTTTAATCTACTTTTTGGTGTGAACTATATTTTGAACTAATATACTTATTCTTAAATAACGTTGAATTTCTAATGGTTCGACTCATCCCAGCGCTCCATTGGGTGGGGGTGTAGAGAACCCAAAAAAAGTTCAGCATTTTTGCAGTTTTTCTATCAAAATATTTTTTTTTGTCAAAAGAAATAAAATATGTCTTCTTTTGTGAATATATGTCAAGGGTTTCCTGGAAATTAATGACAACATTTCCCTTCATTTGATAAGCTTCTCATCTAATGCTGATACTCATGGCAGATGTTTAACAATTGTTGATATCACCATGTGAAGAAAATTAAACTTTATCTTTCTACTAGAGCAGTATTTTATTTATTTTGGCCAACATTAATGTTTTGCTATTAAAAACTACAGAAACATTGACCTTAACTCCAGTTTAATGCACTCCCACTTTAAGGTATCTATGAGTTATTAGCTCCTGAAACAACAATTTTAGTGGACTCCCAGTCACTTGTATCTTACCTGGGTTCACACAATGTGAACACAGAAATCCATCCTCTGTTCAGGATTAAATCTAGAATTATTCTGTGGTGACCATTGAACGATATTTTTGAAAACACTCGACCTTAACTGAGGTAGTCTACAGTAGACCCATGGCTTTTTTGGTGCTGACTGACAGCTCACAGCTGACAGCTAAAAATTTTGAAAAGTTACCAGACCAAATTATGTATCCCTACGACGAGCCATATGATCTGCAAAAAACATGTGTTTAGCAGCTGTCACTTCTGACAGTCAACATTTAGGTATATGCCTGAATGTTGACTGTCAGAAGTCAGCTGTGAGCTGTCAATCAGCACCAAAGAAGCCGTGGGGCTACTATAGGTTAAGCAGCTTGCTTACTAATAACAGGTTTCAGAAAGCCTGCTTAAGCCTATAGTTATAAAAAAAAGGTCGAAGAGTTAATTCGTGATTGAGAGAATAATTCTAAGTTTGGCTTTATTAATCACGGACAAGGTATTGTTCTATATTTATTTTAATTTTGGTGTCCTAGGCTAAGTTATTTTCTAAGTCATGTTCCAAAATAACCTTGTATTGTCAAGAGGTGTATTTAAATTTGTCGAGTATACGAAATACATTAGAAACTGTGAAAATCTCAAGGTGACCAACCATTAACTTCATTGTATCGTGAGATCAATTATGCGTGTTTATGATAAGCCTACATCTTCGCCTTTGAACCTGATTTGTTTATATCTATATATTAGCGGTTTTGATAAAGTTACTGTGGTCACGTATCTCTCAAAGGGAAACTAGGGCGATTTATAAAACTAGATCGAGACTCATAGATTGGTTAGGCTTCTTGGAATCAGGATGAATAATTGCGATACGTGTGATGTGCTTATGAAACACATGCAAATACTATGTCAACATATGTATTATATTTACGTACCATCCAAAGCAACTGAAATAGACAAAAAAATACCTTGAAAACAATTCTGTAGTCAGGGAGGTATTTTGGGGGCTCAACCCCCCCTGAAATTTTATGAACAAAATATATATGGCTTTATTTATAGTTCAAACAATATCAAAATTAAGATAAAAGTACAAATTAAAGGAATGTGCTACCATATAAAAGCACTTCAGAAAGCTTCTAGAGATGTTAAATATTTATAATTTTTTTTCTAGCCTACGGCATTTGGGGGATGTGCCCATCAACCCCCCCCCCCCCC